>OU898279.1:81033327-81208327 GCA_918026665.1 Diabrotica balteata
CTATGGTGGAGTTCCTATCGAAATGAAATGCAATCTTTTACTTTCATTTCAACGTCTTTCTCTAAGTAAAGAGTGAAAAAAGATGGTAATTTTCAAAGGTGAATCGTAGATGCATGTCGAAGTAAAAATGTACTTCTAGCGTCGTTGAAAGCCTCTAGCAAGAGGCTTTGAATTTGCGGTTCACCTAATTTACTATCAGAGAGGTCTCTCGACTTCTCGTTATTTCATATAGATGTCGCTGCTAGCGTACCCTGGCTATTATTGTAGTTATAATGGCCAAATACTAGACTGCATTTCATTTCGATTGAACTTCCACAAGAGCTCCTGACGATGGGTTGAATAACTCAAAACACGTGTCGGGCTATGGTGGAGTTCCTATCGAAATAAAATGCAATCTTTTAGTTTCATTTAAACGTCTTTCTCTACGTAAAGAGTGAAAAAAGATGGTAATTTTCAAAGGTGAATCGTAGATGCATGTTGAAGTAAAAATGTACTTCTAGCGTCGTTAAAAGCCTCTAGCAAGAGGCTTTGAATTTGCGGTTCACCTAATTTGCTATCAGGGAGGTCTCTCGACTTCTCGTTATTTCATATAGATGTTGCTGCTAGCGTACCCTGGCTATTATTGTAGTTATAATGGCCAAATACTAGACTGCATTTCATTTCGATTGAACTTCCACAAGAGCTCCTGACGATGGGTTGAATAACTCGAAACACGTGTCGGGCTATGGTGGAGTTCCTATCGAAATGAAATGCAATCTTTTACTTTCATTTAAACGTCTTTCTCTACGTAAAGAGTGAAAAAAGATGGCAATTTTCAAAGGTGAATCGTAGATGCATGTAGAAGTAAAAATGTACTTCTAGCGTCGTTGAAAGCCTCTAGCAAGAGGCTTTGAATTTGCGGTTCACCTAATTTGCTATCAGAGAGGTCTCTCGACTTCTCGTTATTTCATATAGATGTCGCTGCTAGCGTACCCTGGCTATTATTGTAGTTATAATGGCCAAATACTAGACTGCATTTCATTTCGATTGAACTTCCACAAGAGCTCCTGACGATGGGTTGAATAACTCAAAACACTTGTCCGGCTATGGTTGAGTTCCTATCGAAATGAAATGCAATCTTTTACTTTTATTTAAACGTCTTTCTCTACGTAAAGAGTGAAAAAAGATGGTAATTTCTTAAAGGTGAATCGTAGATGCATGTCGAAGTAAAAATGTACTTCTAGCGTCGTTGAAAGCCTCTAGCAAGAGGCTTTGAATTTGCGGTTCACCTAATTTGCTATCAGAGAAGTCTCTTGACTTCTCGTTATTTCATATAGATGTCGCTGCTAGCGTACCCTGGCTATTATTGTAGTTATAATGGCCAAATACTAGACTGCATTTCATTTCGATTGAACTTCCACAAGAGCTCCTGACGATGGGTTGAATAACTCGAAACACGTGTCGGCCTATGGTGGAGTTCCTATCGAAATGAAATGCAATCATTTACTTTCATTTAAACGTCTTTATCTACGTAAAGAGTGAAAAAAGATGGTAATTTTCAAAGGTGAATCGTAGATGCATGTCGAAGTAAAAATATACTTCTAGCGTCGTTGAAAGCCTCTAGCAAGAGGCTTTGAATTTGCGGTTCACCTAATTTGCTATCAGAGAGGTCTCTCGACTTCTCGTTATTTCATATAGATGTCGCTGCTAGCGTACTCTGGCTATTATTGTAGTTATAATGGCCAAATACTAGACTGCATTTCATTTCGATTGAACTTCCACAAGAGCTCCTGACGATGGGTTGAATAACTCGAAACACATGTCGGGCTATGGTGGAGTTCCTATCGAAATGAAATGTAATCTTTTACATTCATTTAAACGTCTTTCTCTACGTAAAGAGTGAAAAAAGATGGTAATGTTCAAAGGTGAATCGTAGATGCATGTCGAAGTAAAAATGTACTTCTAGCGTCGTTGAAAGTCTCTAGCAAGAGGCTTTGAATTTGCGGTTCACCTAATTTGCTATCAGAGAGGTCTCTCGACATCTCGTTATTTCATATAGATGTCGCTGCTAGCGTACCCTGGCTATTATTGTAGTTATAATGGCCAAATACTAGACTGCATTTCATTTCGATTGAACTTCCACAAGAGCTCCTGACGATGGGTTGAATAACTCGAAACACGTGTCGGGCTATGGTGGAGTTCCTATCGAAATGAAATGCAATCTTTTACTTTCATTTAAACGTCTTTCTCCGTAAAGAGTGAAAAAAGATGGTAATTTTCAAAGGTGAATCGTAGATGCATGTAGAAGTAAAAATGTACTTCTAGCGTCGTTGAAAGCCTCTAGCAAGAGGCTTTGAATTTGCGGTTCACCTAATTTGCTATCAGAGAGGTCTCTCGACTTCTCGTTATTTCATATAGATGTCGCTGCTAGCGTACCCTGGCTATTATTGTAGTTATAATGGCCAAATGCTAGACTGCATTTCATTTCGATTGAACTTCCACAAGAGCTCCTGACGATGGGTTGAATAACTCGAAACACGTGTTGGGCTATGGTGGAGTTCCTATCGAAATGAAATGCAATCTTTTACTTTCATTTAAACGTCTTTCTCTACGTAAAGAGTGAAAAAAGATGGTAATTTTCAAAGGTGAATCGTAGATACATGTCGAAGTAAAAATGTACTTCTAGCGTCGTTGAAAACCTCTAGCAAGAGGCTTTGAATTTGCGGTTCACCTAATTTGCTATCAGAGAGGTCTCTCGACTTCTCGTTATTTCATATAGATGTCGCTGCTAGCGTACCCTGGCTATTATTGTAGTTATAATGGCCAAATGCTAGACTGCATTTCATTTCGATTGAACTTCCACAAGAGCTCCTGACGATGGGTTGAATAACTCGAAACACGTGTCGGCCTATGGTGGAGTTCCTATCGAAATGAAATGCAATCATTTACTTTCATTTAAACGTCTTTCTCTACGTAAAGAGTGAAAAAAGATGGTAATTTTCAAAGGTGAATCGTAGATGCATGTCGAAGTAAAAATGTACTTCTAGCGTCGTTGAAAGCCTCTAGCAAGAGGCTTTGAATTTGCGGTTCACCTAATTTGCTATCAGAGAGGTCTCTCGACTTCTCGTTATTTCATATATATATATATATATATATATATATATATATATTATATATATATATATATAACAGATGTTTTTGACAGTTGTGGAACAGTTGTATCTTGAATGTTGAAGTTTATAGTTGTCAGTTAATTAAACGTATTGTAATATTGTTGGTGTTAAATAAAATAAATTTTCAAAAAGTGTAACATTGGTGACAGCGGTGGAATAAAAAAATATTTATCAGTTGTTAATGGTAAATACAAGATCCACTGAGTTTGACAAAGAAATGAATACGTCCGGACCCCCTGCATGGTTTTTAAAAATGAAAGAAGATGAAGAGAAGCGTAGATAAGAAGAGAAAGCGGAAAATGAGAAGCGTTGGCT
Source organism: Diabrotica balteata (assembly GCA_918026665.1). Taxonomy (NCBI): domain Eukaryota; kingdom Metazoa; phylum Arthropoda; class Insecta; order Coleoptera; family Chrysomelidae; genus Diabrotica; species Diabrotica balteata. The sequence continues at coordinate 81,036,795 of OU898279.1, forward strand.
AGAAGAAAAATCTGAAAATGAGAAGCGTAGGCAAGAAGAGAAAGCGAAAAATGAGAAGCGTAGGCAAGAAGAGGAAGAGGAAAAGGAGAGGCGTAAAAAAATAAAGGTAGAAATTATAAAAGGTATATCCCAAATTCACGAAAATTTTCAGTTAGAGGTAAGTCAAATCACTAGTAGAATAGATAAGTTAGAAGAAAAACAAAACAATTTTGAAAATAAAATAAAACAACAACAAAATGATTTGAAATCTAATTTACAAATACAAATAGTTGAGTTAAAAAAAATTATTACCCAAGCTTCTTTATCTAATATTTCAGTAACTAACGTCAAATCTAAACAAACATCTTCATCATCTTTCATGATTGAACCAGGTACAATTAGAACTAGTAAAATTTTAAAACCACCCACATTCGATGATCAGACAGCATGGGAAACTTATCGTTTTCAATTTGAAGCTGCAGCTAGAGCAAATGGCTGAAATGAAAAAGAAATGGCAGCTTCTTTGGTGGTGTTGCTTCGAGGACAGGCAGCAACCGTTTTGCAATTCCTTTCCCAAGATGCACCCAGTTACACCTCTCTCGTTGAAGCTTCAGAGACAAGATATGGCCAGCAGCATCTAAAGCAGGTTTTCCAAAGTCAGCTAAAAATTCGATATCAAAACCATAACGAAAGCCTGCAAGAATTTGAAGCCGACATTAAAAGACTATTTCAGTTGGCATACCCTCAGGCACCTAAAGATTTTCTTAAACAAATTGGAATACAGGCATTCATAGATGGACTACAGGATGTTGAAATGCAACAAGCTCTCCGATTACATCACAAATCGCTAAATGGAGCACTAGTCGCAGCCCAGGAGTATGAAGCGGCAAAAAGCATTTCCAGTTCTTGCCCAAAATTAAGAGAAATAAGATCTCAAGAAAATGAAGAAATCACAACCTCAGAAAACGAACAACCTATTTTATCCCAAATTTTAAACATACTGCAAAATTTTCATCAAAAACCTCGAAATGAAAACAGAAGATGTTTTAATTGCGGGAGAATAGGACATTTTCAAAACAATTGCAGATGCCGATCCCAAACAAGTAGAGAACATCTAAAGAATGAGGCTAGAAGGTCGCCTAGATCGACACCCAGAAGCCCATCACATAGTCCTATTAGAAATACTAGTAGAGATAGATCTCTAAGAAATCGATCTCCCACAACTGACCATACATACGCAAACAATAGCCAGGGAAATAACACTAGGAGGCGGGCGTCGGCTGTATCTAATAAAAGCCCCCAAATTTGCACGTACACTTTACATAAAAATGAACAGAATTTATTACTTAAGGGCTATGTTAAGAGTCAAAAATGCACCTTTATTATTGATACCGGTGCAACCAGATCCTTTATTCGAACCGGATTTCTGAATGAGAAACTACAACCCACTAACACAAACTTAGTTCTTGAAACAGCTGCAGGCTACACTATTCCAATTTATGGAGAGATAACGGCAACCATACAGATTGGTAACACCTTGATAAACACATTTTCCTTGTAGCTGATATTAAAGACTAATGCGTTCTTGGGATGGATATTATGCAGAACAAATTTATCACCATCATCATCATAAATCAGCACTGAGTTGTCCATTGTTGACATAGGCCTCCTCTATATTTTTCCATCTGCTTCTGTTCTGCGCCTCTGCTATCCAATTGGTCACGATTCTTTTGAGGTCGTCGGTCCATCGCGTTGGGGGTATTTCTCGGCTTCGCTTGTCAGCCCGTCGTCTCCACTTAAGCAATTTTTTTGTCCAACTGTCGTCTTTCATTCTTGCAACATGTCCTACCCATCTCCATTTTTGCCTTGTAATATGTTCGATAATGTCTTTCACTCCGGTTCGTCTACGAACTTCCTCGTTTCTTATTCTATTTCTTAAGATTATTCCAAGTATTGATCTCTCCATCTTTCGTTGTGTCCTTCTCAATTTTTCGGCTGATGTTTTTGTGAGAGTTAAGGTTTCTGCTCCGTATGTGAGGACTGGTAGAACGCACTGGTTAAAAGCTTTTCTTTTTAAATGGATCGGTATATTTGTTTTAAATACGTCTCTAATTTTTCCGAATGCAGCCCAACCCAGACTTATTCTTCTGAGTAGCTCGCATGTTTGGTTATCTCGCGTTAACCTTATTTCGTGACCCAAATACACATAATTTTGCACAAGTTCTATGGGCGACTTTTCGATTTCTATTAGCTCATTGGGGACAAGATTGGTCATCATTTTTGTTTTTCCATACTTGATCTTAAACCGACTTTCTGGGTTACTTGCTGTAGTTGTTGTAGCATAACTCTGGCTTCTCTTAAGTTGTCTGTTATGAGAACAATGTCATCGGCATATCTAAGATGATTGAATATCTTTCCATCGATGCTAATACCCTTTGATTACCACTCTAGCCGTTTAAATGCGTACTCCATAACTGTTATAAATAGTTTTGGCGACAAGGTATCTCCCTGCCGCACCTCTCTGCCAATTTTTATCTTCTCAGTCATTCAATGGAGGTTAACGGTTGTTGTCGTATTTTCGTATATATTTCGAATAATATTCGCATAACTGTGGTCTATTCTGCATTCTGATAGTGCTTTTAAGATAGCAACTATTTCGACTGTGTCAAATGCTTTGTGGAAGTAGACAAAGATAAGAGCAAGGGGTCTGTTATATTCGATAGACTTTTCAACTAGAGTTTTAAGGCATTGCAAATGGTCGTTTGTTCCGTGTCCCGCTCGAAATCCTGCCTGTTCTTCTGATTGATAGAAATTGAGTTTTGCTTTTAATCTGTTTGTCAGTATTCGAGTAAAGAGCTTGTATAGGCGGTTAAGCAAACTAATTGGCCTATAGTTTTCGAAATCTAATTTATCCCCATTTTTGTGAAGGAGGATTGTAACCGAATTCTTTCATTTACTTGGAATGTTTTCACTATGCAGACATAGATTAAAAAGTGTTTGGATTCGGGACATCAAAACTGGACCTCCTAGTTTAATTGTCTCAATGAATACACCATCTTCCCCCGGAGCTCTATTATGAGGGCATGTTGAATTTCCTCTCGTGATATATCTGGTATATCCTCCGATCCTACATTATACCTACAATACCTTTTGTATTGGTTGTTCGATAAACTCTGGAATAACTTCACTTTTATATAATGTTTCATAGAAACTTTCCACTATATGTAATATGCTTGGTCTATATGAGATCATATTTCCATTTTTGTCTTTAAGTTGGAAGATTTCTTTTTTGCCATTTTCCATTTTTCTCCTCAATGCTTTCATGCTTTTGTTGTCTTCTATATTTTTGATAATTTTCTCGTTGTTGTATGTTCTAATATCCCGGCTGATGGCTTTAGAGATTTCTTTATTGATGCTGTTTATATCTTGTGAGTCAACATTTCCTTGACTTCTCAGCATTCTACGATCTTCCATTTTGTGTTTCGTTTCTTTATTAATTTTTTATTCTTTTCCATGTTTAGTGCAAAATTTTTCCTGAGCTTATGTTAATGTATCTATTTCTTCGTTTAGGTTATTTACGTCTTCTCTTGTATTTCTGAGTAAGTTACTGGTGATATATTTTTCAAAGTCAAGTTCATTCGTTGGGCGCATCCAAGGTTTGAATTTTTTACTTTTTATCATCTTCAGTCTTTCTTGCTTAATATTGAATTCTACAGTTGCTCGGACCATTCTATGTTTGCTTGCAACCGAAAATTGATTTAAGACTGCAACATCTTTGACTATATGTTTTTTGTCAGTGATGATGAAGTCGATCTCATTTTTTGTCTTACCATCGGGGCTCTTCCAAGTCCATCTTCTATGGATCTTCTTATAGAAGAAGCTATTCATTAAATATAGATTGTTTTCTAATAGGAAATTTAAGAGTATTTCGCCCCTTTCGTTTCTACCTGGTGTGCCAAAAGTTCCGAAGGCCTTTTTAGCTGGTTCAGTGCTTATTCCTATTTTGGCATTAAAGTCGCCACATATTACCGTAAAATGTTCTTGGTCTTCTGAAACAGCTGTGTACCAGTCATCATAGAACTGTTCTATTTCTTCGTCAGCGTGACTCGATGTTGGTGCATAGACTTGAATGATCTTTATGGAGTAACGGGTGTTTAGTTGTAATTTTGCAAGTATAACTCTTGTGGAAACTGCTTTTACTGATATGATATTCTCAGCTAGTTTTTTATTAATAAAGAGCCCGATGCCTCCATTCCCATCGTTTTCTTTCGACATGATAGAAAATGTGACCGGATTTTAAAGTGGTTAGGATTTCTTCTTTCCTTCTGACCTCAGCGACTCCAACAATGTCCCAATTGATTTTATCAAGTTCAGATTCCATTTCTATAATTTTTTTTTTCTGATAGCAGGGTTCTTGAATTGAAAGTTGCAAAAATATGTCAGAATTTTTCTTTCTACTCACCCCCCCCCCCAGAACCCATGGGACTGACTGATAGTCTATCAGTGTGAGATTCTGAATTTTTCTTTCTACTCACCTGGGGTAAATGCGTTTTTGTATTCGTTTCTGATATAATAAAGGGGTGTAATATCAACCCTTAAATATCAGAATTACAGATAAAATAATATTATAATTCATACTCGTGTAACATTTTGTTTATGTAAACATTTGGTAATTTAAATCGAGGACATTCATATATAACATACTCTAATTAAAACAGCCAGTCAGCACTCTAGTAAAATTGCACGATCACTTGTGGTGTAGGTCAGGGAATACACTTGACACGAATAGTAACAAGAGCGCTGAGCCAGCAAGGCCGAGCTATTAAAAGCAACACCAATCATTCTCGGGGATCTTAATTATTATACCGACACTATGGCCAGCGTCAATTAAGTACTGATATATTTAAGTTTATAATAGTGAAATATTGTACAAAGCAGTGATTAATAAATGGGCAACTAGTTACAACAATATTATTTACTACCCAAGATAATATTTACCATATGGCGATCCTGAATTGGTAGTAACCAGGAGTCTTCGTTCCAGAAGTATAGAATGGGAGGAAAGTCATCCAAGGAAGACCTACAGGAGAATGGAGTTGTCAACATCAACAGATGTCAGACCAGGCGAAGAAATAAAGGTACTCTTATACATCATTACCACAGTCATGATACTAAAATTGGTATGGTCGTTATGGAAGGCGCATAGGAGAAATATGAAGCGGAGCATACACCGGGACATGGCAGCGAGATCGACAACAAATTTAGACGTTTAAGTGGTGAGTCTGCATATTATCTATTTTTTTTTGCACTTCCTCACACGTATATTAACATAGCAGTTACTTTATTAAATATTAATTATTATTTTTATGACTTTTTGAAGATAATTTCACCTATATTTTAGTATGGATAATTTTTAATTTATTAATTTATTGAATTTATTTAAATTTATTGAATTTATTGAATTTTAATGGGTATTTGACGATATTATATTTTTTTGCTACATTATTCTCGAATTTTATCGTACTACATAAGACTATCGGATTTGTGTTTTCGTTCTTAAATGCCTAGCAGTTGGGAAGATTTTGTCAAAATACTTGAAGCCATTACGCAGGATATTACTAAGCAGAGCAAACGAGTGTTAAAAAAGAAGATACCTAAAAGCAAGGAGGTAAAAACTGAGATAACGACACAAATAATTGAAGCTTATAATAGATTGGTACACCTCATAACCAAAAATTGGGATGCCCTAACTGATATCCAGAGAGAGACTTGTAAGAGATACTTCAACAAAAACCGAGACAAAGTCATACTATCATTCCAAGCTATAAATTCCAGAATATTAGTTCCTAATCTGATAAATCAACAGATTGATAAGAATATAGAAGAAGATCAAAGTGACACAGAACAAGAAGAAACCATGGCGCTTAGCATCAATGAATTTTTTAACATTGCAAGCGAAATCTTACCAAGTGAATTTGACGGAACCACAGGCAAACTACAATCCTTCGTGGACGCGCTCGAACTTTTACAGAAAATAGCAGTAGGACATGAGGAAACAGCGATAAGCCTCATAAAAACAAGGTTAACAAATAAAGCCAGAAACTTAATAACCACAGAAGACACTATTTTAGATATACAGGCAACACTGAAGAGAGAACTAAAAGGTGATACGCCGAAAACGGTGATAGCAAAACTAGACAAAAAGAAGCAAGGACATAAAGATGCAGCTGTGTACGCAGCCGAGGTTGATGCATTAGCCGAACAATTAAAAGTGGCATACATAACAGAGGGAATGCCAGGAGATTTAGCTAAGAAATATACAACAGAGGCTGTAGTAGCTACGATGAAACGTAACGCCAGCACAGACAAAGCCAAGCTAATATTAGAGGCAGGCAATTTCACAACCCCACAAGAGGTGATGTCAAAATTCCTATCAATAGACACAACAGAAGACAACGTACATGGAAGAGTGTTAAATTATGAAACATACTATAACAAAAGAGGGAAATTCCAGCACAAAAGAGGATATCATAATGGATATAACCAGTGGAGAAGACCAAATTTCTCGCAACAAAACAATGGAAAAAGAGACCACCGTCAACATGAGCAAAAAGGGTCCAGAAAATTTGATAACCAGGCACAGAGGGGAATTTCAAGAGGATTCAACAGACATATACGATTATTAGAACTAGAAGATAGTCCACAGGAATCAGAAAACCCACAGTTGGGGTTTTGAACAAACAACTATCATCTAAGACGGATGAACAGAAGACAGAATCAGAATATTTTATCTACAATTTCGACTTAAACCTTACAAATTTTGTAAGAATAAAAACAGGAATCTTAGGACAAGTAAATACATTTATTATAGACACAGGAGCAGATATTTCAATACTTAAATGTACACAAGACTCTATGAGAAAATATGTAAAACCGAACTCAAAAGCAAGAATAAAAGGAGTAACTCGAGGAGAACTACAAACAATGGGAGCAATCGAAACTACGCTAGACGTACGTGGCAATCTTTTTGGACATACCTTTCAATTGGTAGAAAACAACTTTCCTATACCAACAGACGGAATAATTGGAAGAGATTTTATCACAAATTATTAATGCATATTAGATTACGCAAATTTAAAAATACATATCAAAAATGATAGAAACTATTACATCAGTACAAATATTTTGGATACTGTAGACGATAGCACAATTATAATACCACCCAGATGTGAAGTTTACAGAACAGTTCAATATTTTCAAAAGTTAAAGGCAGATAGGCTAGTGGAACAACAGAAGATACTACCAAGAATATTCAAAGCGAGAGCGGTAATATCAAAGAGTAACCCATATATCAAAATTTTAAATACGACTTACGAAACTGCTACGATAGAGACGGGTACAATCAAAACATCAGACATGAAATTGTTTAAAGTATACAGATTAATCAACGACAGCAAGGACAGGAAGAAAGAACTACGGGAAACATTAAAGCTAGATATACCGGAATACAATCGAGATAAATTAGTATCGTTATGCGAAGATTTTGCAGATATATTTGCATTAAGACATGATATGCGAACATGCAACAACTTTTATGAACAAAAATTGAGAGTAAAAGAACACACACCAGTTTACATAAAGAATTATAGGACACCACATTCGCAGACAGAAGAATTGAATAGAAAAGTACAACAATTAATAGACCAAGGAATTGTCGAGCCATCGACATCAGAATACAACAGTCCAGTCGTACTAGTACCGAAAAAAGCTATAGATGGAAACAAAGCATGGAGACTATGTATAGATTTCAGACAACTAAACAAGAAACTAGTCACAGATAAATTTCCGTTACCAAGAATAGACTCAATATTAGACCAACTAGGTAGAGCAAAATGGTTCTCAGTAATAGACTTAATGTCAGGATTTCATCAGATACCACTAGAACAGTCATCAAGGAAATACACATCTTTTAGCACGGAAAAAGGAGCATTTCAATTTACCAGATTACCTTTTGGACTAAATATAAGCCCAAATAGCTTTTCGAGAATGATGTCAATAGCATTTACAGGTTTAACACCGGAGAAAGCATTTCTGTATATGGACGACATAGTAGTAATAGGAATAACAGAAAAGCATCATTTAGACAACTTAAAAAAGACATTTGAGATATGTCGGAAATTTAATTTGAAGCTAAACCCAGCAAAATGTCAATTTTTTAGAAAAGAAGTTACATATTTGGGACATGATCTGTCGCAGGAAGGAGTATCGCCGGATAAAGCGAAATATTCGACAATAGAGAACTACCCGACACCGAAGAATGCGGAAGAAGCCAAAAGATTCATAGCATTTTGTAATTACTATAGACGTTTTATTCCGAATTTTGCAGAGATATGCATACCTATAAACAGATTGTCGAGAAAAGGAGTAGAATTTTTTTGGTCGCAAGATTGTGAAGAATCATTTAAGAAACTCAAATCATCTTTGATAAAACCACCTATTTTAAAATTCCCCGACTTCAACAAACAATTCATACTAACAACAGACGCATCAAATGCAAGTTGCTCAGCAATTCTAAGTCAGAACTACGAGGGAAAAGATTTACCAATAGCTTACGCGTCGCGCAGCTTCAACAAAGGAAAGCTTAACAAACCTATAATAATTAAAGAATTACTTGCAATCCATTGGGGAATCAACCATTTCAAATGTTATTTATACGGAGCACCAACATTTTAGATAAAAACAGATCATAAACCACTAACACACCTATTTTCAATGAGAGATCCTACCTCAAAACTCACAAGAATCAGATTAGATTTAGAGGAATACGATTTCGAGATAGAATATATAACAGGGAAAAATAATTACGCAGACAGTCTGTCGAGAATATCAACAAATCAGTTGAAAGACTTATACATAGACAACAAACATATTTTAGCTATAACCAGAGCTCAATCAAAGAAGAAAGATGAAAGTGCAAAGCACAGAAAGATAGAAGAGGAAATTATATCACAACATAAAACCCACAAGCAAACAGTAAGAAAGGTACTAAACAACATGGAGGCGCATAGACTACCAATTTTGTCTTTTGGAGCAAACCGAGTCTCACCAAGACTGAGCATTCGGGTCAAAAACAAAATCAAATGCAGCAAGAGCATGACCACAGGATTTAATCACTTTGATTTAGGTCAATTGTTGGTACAGCTTGATCAGCTAGCGGTAGAGAATGCAATAAGTAAAGTAAAAATATATTTAAATGATATTATTTTTAAATCGTGCACAATTGAAGAATTCATAAACGAAGGAAATAAGATATTGAAAAATGTAGAAATATACATATGTGAAGTACCAGAAGTCATAGAGGACGAACAAGAAAAACTAAGAATAATAGAAGAATACCATAATCACCCGATGTTTGGAGGTCATGTGGGAAATAATAGACTTGTAAAGAAACTAAAAGCAAGATTTAGATGGAAGAACATGGAAAAGGACGTACGTAAATATATTAAACAGTACCATAAATGCCAAATTAATAAACCAAAAAGATCACATGTCAAAGAATTTGTGATATCAGACACTTCGTCAAAACCATGGGACATAGTGTATATAGACACGATAGGTCCATTCCCTAAAAGTAGTGAAGGCAATCGATACTGTATCACGATGATTTGCGAACTGACGAAATACGCAGTAAGTATCCCAGTAGCTAATAAAGAAGCTGAAACGATAGCTCGTGGAATTTTTGATAATTTCATACCTACATACGGACTCATGAAACAGATTAGAACGGATCAAGGCACGGAATACAAAAATGAAGTAATGAATGAATTAACCAAAATGCTAAAGATCACACACAATTTTTCAACAGCATACCACCCTCAGTCAATAGGGAGTTGTGAGAAGCTACATAGGACACTAAATGAATACGTAAGATCATTCATAGACGACAACAAAGAAAATTGGGATATGTGTTGCAGAATGTTCACATACTGTTACAATACTACCCCTAATGCATATCACGGTTACACACCTTTTGAATTGTTGTATGGGCGAAAGGCAAATTTACCAGAAGATCTCACACAGGAAATTCAACCATGCTATAACATAGATGCCTATTACAATGAGCTCCGATATAAACTACAAATCGCACACGACAGAGCTAAAACGTTCTTACTAAAACACAAAAAGGAAAGACAAGATGCAAGCAAGCTAACTGCAGCACCTCAACATTTTAAAATAGGAGATCTAGTCCTGCTCAAAAGAGAAGAAAATAATAAGTTTGATAGTCTTTATGCAGGTCCTTTTGTCATAACAGAATTAAATAATGTTAACTGTAAAATTAGGCTAGATAACGAAAAGATTAGGGAGGTGCATAAAAATAGATTATACGCTTACAATCAGTAGACACAAGTGAACGCGGAGATTTTATGAGACAATATTAATGATATCGCGGGAAAAGTGAAAGGACAAATGAATAAACTATTTTACCACATATGTTTTAGAGTTAAGATAATGTATATATGTACACAGTAGCATAGGTAAACAGTACTTACTTGAGGTTGAAAAATTTCTCTTCTTCCGAAGGGAAGGAGAGAGAGGAATAAGACAGTTGTAAAAGAGAAATTTTTTTTCCCAAAGGGGATGGTGTAATATCAACCCTTAAATATCAGAATTACAGATAAAATAATATTATAATTCATACTCGTGTAACATTTTGTTTATGTAAACATTTGATAATTTAAATCGAGGACATTCATATATAACATACTCTAATTAAAACAGCCAGTCAGCACTCTAGTAAAATTGCACGACTTACTTGTGGTGTAGGTCAGGGAATACACTTGACACGAATAGTAACAAGAGCGCTGAGCCAGCAAGGCCGAGGCTATTAAAAGCAACACCAATCATTCTCGGGGATCTTAATTATTATACCGACACTATGGCCAGCGTCAATTAAGTACTGATATATTTAAGTTTATAATAGTGAAATATTGTACAAAGCAGTGATTAATAAATGGGCAACTAGTTACAACAATATTATTTACTACCCAAGATAATATTTACCATAGGGGTAAGAGCAATTAAAACGTCACGCTTGCTTTGCGTGTTGACGAGTTTTTAGTTCAGCCGCTCATTATGGGTACAGACGCTGTTGACAACCGCCCAATATGGATCAGACGCTATCGGTTTGATTTTATACCATCCCTAAAATCCAGGGTGGCCACTTCTGCCAACCACGCCATACCAAAAATCTTCTTCTCCGCCGTGCCTACCGTTGTGGTCTTCACCTGTATCCCTAGGTAAGGGTCCGTGTTATACCCCACAGAACTGGGTCCCAATCTGGACTTAGCCATCTACTCACTCCGGCCTATTGAAATGATAGATGTCCACCCCCGCGACATGGACGCGCCAGATTGGAGTTATCCACGTGAGCGACAGAGAAGGTGACTCTGTGCTCCGTGAACCGAGTTAATGTTCATGTATGATTTCATAACCAAAGGCAATTTATCATAGATCTCCAAATAAAATTTTGTTAATTGAAAATGAAGAAATTGTCCTAAATTTGGAAGAATCGATACCTCAAGTAAGAGTTATAGTGAGTGAGGATACCGAAATTCCTCAAAATTTGAAAGTATCGTCCTTGCGAGACTGAGTCAAAAACCTGAAGGTCTACATTTCGGCGTTGTGAAAAGCGATGAACTAGTTAGTGATGGAATTTGCTAGCCAGATGCCTCATTAATGTAGATGAGATGATTCCAGTAAGGGTTGCTAATTTATCTTAAAAGCCTTTTAAATTGAAGAAAAAACAACAAATAGTATTCTGTACACCGATAGAAAAAAATAAGCAAGTGCAAAAAATATTTGAAAAAGAATACAGCTTCTATTTGAAAAAGACCTCTACGCTTCCGAATAAACGATAACATTTTTGTTTTTTTTATTGTGTATTTGTAAACACATTTGTTTCTGTATAGTATCGTTAGCGTGAGTCTAAGGTCTCCTAACAATTACACAGTAAATTATTTGTTTTGGTGACAACCCTAGTGTGTTTTATTCTTTTATCGTTTGTGAAGTTTCAAATGATAATATCTTAATTATGATATTTCGGTTGAATGAGAGGTTTGGTCTTAAATGATAATTAGTATATACCTATGCTTTGTTTTATTTCGCTTTGTTTATGATATTGGTCGTAGGTGAAATAGCCTATCCATTTTGAGAGTGAGAATGCGATTATTTTTTTTGTTTACATTTTTTTAGTTGAGTCATAAATATTCTATATGTATTGTTTCGTTTTGTTCTGAAATCTTTGATCCCACATGAGTTGTGAATGAAGGATTCTTTGAGTCTAGATTGTGCCTACATTTGTCCATACTGTTTGTCGTACTTCTCCGTATATCTATTTCCACTTTTGAAGGTTAGTATGGTGTGCCATCATGCCTAGTCCGATTCCACGCTGGTACCCAGTTGAAATCGTGGGGAGGGCAGTGTAACCCTTTTAAAAGTTTTAAGAAATTCATTATAATTTCGATTAATTTTTTTTTAATAAAAATTGCTTAATAAAAATATAATTGATTCTACTGTAATTCCAAATATATCCGTTAGATGAGAACGTTCATTAACTTTTCAATCGTCTCGATTCTTAGTGGAAAAGATATAGTGTCTTTCTTTTATCTCTTAAAACGTCAAACCGTTAAGACGTAATTTTGTTTATGTGGTCTTTTATAGAGGTAAGCCGAAAAACTCTTTTTTTTTTATATATTTTCAGGAGTTGTTAAATATGTTTATTTGGCCCGAAGTAATATAAGTATGGTATTCTAAACTCAGCCCAATATTTCTTTATGGTATAAATGGACTTCCACTAAATGGTTTAATCCGATCAAATGTAGCGTCTACGCTACTGATTAACCCCCTCACGAAATTTCTTATGATCCGCCAGCGATCGATTTTTAAATGGACATTTTTCCCCACACGCGCAGTAGTCGCTTTGAACGGAAGATTGATCGAGTCTGTGCGAGATACGATCAGTTTTGGACAGAACTCAGCGCAGACACGCCAATCAGTGAAATTTTCTCACGAAAAGTGACGGGATAGGAGCAAGGAAAATAATCTGGGGGAAGAATAAAATATAATTCAATAATAATAATAAGTAATTTTTTCTAATAAAATCAAGATTCATTTATAAGAGTTCCACATAAAAGGAAGATTTTTTTTGGCGTGCTGCGGCTCCACGTAAGTAAATCATTTCATACGTATTATCTCTTTATCATACAATCAAATTTATCCTTGCAGTTAAGTATTTCTTTAGAGATTTATTTTTGAGTTCCGAAATGATTTAAATATAAAATTTCCTTGATTTACTTGCAAAGAACAGAAGGTCGTTATCATTAAGTTTTTTTTGTTCCTTTTTTATCTAACTTTTTTTTGGTGGAATATAAAAGGTTCTACATCTACAACTAAATCTAATAATTAATCCTTTTAGATTCCGTCACTTGACAATATTCATTTAAGAATATTCACTGGAAAATATTCATTAGTAATAGAATTTCTTGAATAGTTAGCAACTTGTCTATGGAGTGACCGATTTCTCGGATCAGATAGACCAGTGCCTGGTTTTTACTACCTTGTACTCCCATGGGATTTGTCATCATAACCATGAACTAATTTTGCCGTGCCAAGAGGAGTTTCCTAGGGACTTATAGTGATTTTAAGATAAGTTGTTTAACTGTTTAATTTTGTTACTTTCTATTTATCAGTGAACACTCTTCATATGCATATGATCAGGTGAATGCATTTTTGATATAATCTAATTCTAAAATATTGGGGAGAAAAAAAATACATTTCATGGGTTATTAGGTTTTTTTTAACTAGGATATAGAGAGTCTGACCAAACTCATTTTTTTTATATAATATTTTGTAATACAATATATTTTGAGATAATAAAATTTTGATATTGGGGGAGGGAAATAAATTTCATGTGGTTTTTTAAAACATTGTATTAGAAGTATTGAAGCCTCACTTTTTGGATGTAATATAATATAATTGTAATAGATTTATCAAGTTTGATATCTTTACAATACGGTAATTAGCAGTGGCGGCTTTTCTTTATGTGCTGCTGAGCTGCAGAACTACCAAACAACCATAGCAAATCTTAATTATTAAAGAATAATTAATATAGTTTTATTTCAAATCTGCCATATTATCATATTAAACATAAACTGTTAATAATAATTCACCAACAACGATGATTAATATTATTTTTTTTACGTATTTACTCCTCTAGTGAAACCGTATAATTTTTTTACGTATTTGGTGCTCCAGTGAAGCAATCTTTTTACGTATTTGCTGCTCCAGTGAAGCCGCGTCGATAACAACCGAAACACTGGCAGCGGTAAAATGCATTTATTAGGCAAACGGCGATCTTAGCCGATGTGCTTCGGCAATCGGCTGATTAACGGCCTCGGAAATGTGTTTGCGAGCTGCAATTCACGACAGTTATTCGTGACCGTTGCATCTGTGCCGTGTTTAGAAATTCTTAGGTTACAATTTTGTTTAATTTGTTTTGTTCGAGCGTGTTTAAAACAATGGAGTTTCAATTTAAATTAGGTGTAAATAAATTTCAAAAACTTCACTATCAACAACAGTTGATTATAAAAGAACGTGGCCGTCCTATGCCTGATCTTAATATTGAAGTGTCCGGTAAAAGCCGTGGAAAAACATATACGCGTAAATTTAATAAAGACATGTATCTACGAAATCAGTGGATTTGTGGATGTTCCGAAAAAAATGCTTTTTTCTGTTTTCCGTGTGCATTATTCGGCGCAGATAAAGAGGAAAAATTGTGGCGCGAGACAGGAGTGCGGGATCTAGTGCATTTAAGTGAAAAAATAAAGAAGCATGAAAACACGCAAACTCATATGAACAATGAAATGCGATTTGCATTATTTGGGAAACTTAATATACAGGCCCAACTTGACTCTGCTTATTGGATAAATATACAAAAACACAATGAAGAGGTGACGAAAAACAGGTATGTTTTGTCAAAAATAATTGACTGTATAAAATTCTGTGGGGCTTTTGAGCTCGCCTTACGAGGACACGATGAATCTGAAACATCAGATAACCCTGGAATTTTTCGTGGTTTAGTGAATTTTTCTGCTGAACTTGATAAAACACTTAGTGAACACCTTACAAATGCGACAATTTTCAAAGGTACCTCAAAAACAATACAAAATGATATTTTGGATTGCATGCTAGAAGTATACGCTGAGGAGATTTTAAACGAAATCAATGAAGCCCCATTTTTAGCAGTGATAGCTGATGAGACAACGGATGTTTCTATGAAATTTCAAATGGTCATTGTTTTTCGTTATGTAAAAAACGGTGCTCCAGTTGAAAGGTTTTGGACTTTTTTGCTTCCAGAAAAACATGATGCTGAAACCTTAGCTAACACAATTTTGAATGTTTTAGACCCAATATTAAAGAATAACAAAAATAAGCTCATTGCACAAAGTTATGACGGAGCA
Source organism: Diabrotica balteata (assembly GCA_918026665.1). Taxonomy (NCBI): domain Eukaryota; kingdom Metazoa; phylum Arthropoda; class Insecta; order Coleoptera; family Chrysomelidae; genus Diabrotica; species Diabrotica balteata. Next base: position 81,052,292 of record OU898279.1, read on the forward strand.
GCTGTTATGAGTGGGATACATGGCGGAGTGCAAACAATAATTAAGAGAAAATATGAAACTGCTCATTTTGTGCACTGTTACGCCCATCAATTGAATCTAATAATGTCAAGAGCATGTTCTATTAATTCCCAAGTACGCGTATTTTTTGGAGATTTACATGATATACCTGGATTTTTTAGTCATTCACCTCAAAGAATAGCTGTCTTAAATCAAATAGTTGGAAAAAATATTCCTCGTTCAATCCCTACACGCTGGAATTTCAATATTCGTACAGTAAATGTCGTTTACGAATATAGAGACTTTATTATTGAGTGTATGGAGCAACTAGAAGAAGAGTCAAATGCTATTACTTCCAAGGAAGCAATAGGACTTAGACGTATTCTGGAAGATCAAAATTTTACTTTCTGGCTGACTGTTTTTCATTATATTATGCCACATGTTGACGTTTTGTACAATAATCTTCAAAAAAAGAACATGGACCCAACCGAAGCACAGAAAGCTATACATGTTTTTGAGCAAAGTATTAACAATGTCCGAAATAAAATAGACCCTATCATACATCAAGCTTCAAATTTAAATGCGGCGCCTAGTGTCCAAAAAAGGAAACGCCCAAATAACAGCCAACAGGATCACCGTATTGCCTGTCTAGAAGTTTGTGATGTTATTATAAACAATGCAAAAGAACGGTTTGCATATACAAATCATCTAGTTGCCGCAACACTTTTATCTTCAGAACATTTCGAAAAATATAATAATAAGTTTCCTGAAAATGAATTGGATTTAACTTGTACAGCTTATAACTTCTTTGATAAAAACCGTTTGCGAACAGAACTGTCAGTTTTGTATTCCAATATCGAGTGTAGAACATTAAAAGGTGCAGTGCCTTTACTAAAATTTATAATTTCTAATAATTTAGAGGACACATTAACAGAAACCAAAAAGTTGATACAAATTCTGGTGACTACGCCAATGACCACAGCAGAAGCTGAACGTAGTTTTTCAACTTTAAAACGGATCAAAACATTTTTAAGAAATTCAATGTGCGAAGACAGATTAACAGCCCTTTCCACACTCTCGATAGAAAAAAAGTTCATCGCTTCAATACCGAACTTTAACGATAAAGTAATCGAAAAGTTTGCGACAAAAAAGGACCGGCGTATTAATTTCCAATTTAGAAAAATGCAATAAATGTAAGTTAATCAGATTTTTATAGCATGTCGTTATTAGTTACTATTAATTAGTATTAAAGCTAATTTTATTGTTTTTGTTTTCGTATGTTATTCTATTTCTATTATTTTATATTGACCGTGGTTCATGCAGCACACCCTATAGCAGATGTCACGAGCCGCCACTGGTAATTAGTATCTCATTTTAGTTGAACTATTTAAATTTAAATTACTAACCTTTAGTGTTAAGACCTTGGCTACCATACGAACTATTCTTGGTGTTACTAATATTTTAAACTTTATTTGGCCAGTGGTAGTGACTATTCGCTTGTTGAGGGGCTATTAGGTCCTATTGTATCTTTACACTACCCACTACCACTGATATTTAGTTTTGCCTTATATGTAAACTGTTCATACATATATATCTATATACACATTTTTATAAATATATTTATAGTTACTATTTTGAGTTTTATTTCAGTTCTACTAACCAGTATATAATATAGCAAAACAAGATTAGTATTTAGTATTTTGTATTTCAGGTTATTATCTCCAGAATCATTTGTTTCCAATCATTTGTTACTTCAAAATCTCAACTATCGTTGAGTTGGCGCCCTTCTTTTTCTCTTCTTACTGTTCTCTTTCTATAAATTTATTCCCAGTGATCTTCTTTAGTTGTATCACGTTTGATATTACCAGGTCTCATTTCGTTTCTTGTCTCATTAGCTCAGTATCCTTGCTATCGCTTTATATCTTTAAAGCCACAATTCAGTGCATTGAAGCTAGCCTTAACACTCACTTGAGATTTAATGTCTCTTTGGCCATTTAACTTTGTTCCTCTGAGCTTAGCCTATTTTTAGTATTTTTTTCATCACTTCTCTTTCAGTTCTTTTAAAATTGTAAGTTCTACTCTTCCTAAAATCCAATACTCCCGGAGTATTGAGGTTTCACAAATACTTAAAGGGCGAAAAGAAATAAAGTATATCCTTTTCTTCATAACCACCAGCAGTTGGAGAAATCAGGTTGTACCAAATTTCACATTTTTATTCTCTATTGAACAAGCAAGGAATATTTATGAACTTAAGAAAAAATAGTGAAGTGTTTTATATATATGTATATATATATATATATATAATATATATATATATATATATATATATATATATATATATATATATATATATATATATATATATATAAATTCCTTTAAAGAGGAATCATAGCTTTGTACAAAAAGGTATTTGTTAATGAGAGGAGAAGGATAAGAATTCTCAATGAGAATATTTCTAAGTGATTGAAGGGATTCCCTTCGATTAACCGGATGTGTCAATTTATTCAGCCTGCAGCTTAAAGCTTTAATTAAGTTTAATTTATATTTAAAAGGATGGCAGGAATGGTAATTAAGAAACCTATTAGAGGCCATATGTTTTCTATACCAACTTGTGGTTAAGGTGTTATCTTCCATTCTAATGACACGCATGTCTAGGAAGGGAATGCTATTTGTGAGGGGGTTTTCAAGTTCAACAATGAACTGTAAATGAGGATCAAATTCATTAAACAAGGATAAGGTGGCCTGTATCTTATCAGGAGGTAAGGCTAATAATAAATCATCCACATACCGCTTAATAAAAGGGATTTGGAAATCTAAAAGACCCAAACGGTCAGATACTAAATCATCTAGTACAAAATTAACTAGGATGGGAGAGATAGAGGAACCCACAGTTGGCCAAAAATTTGAAGATAATATTTGTCATTCTTGGTGCATTAATGGACATGGCATTAATGGATTAATTCTTAAACCTTTTAGTTCTTTTCCACACTAAATTTGTTTTTTATATATGATAAGTTTTTACCTATATTTTTTTTACTTACATGTACAACTACCACATGTTTTTTTGCTGTGCTAATTTTATGAAAATTGTTAACTATATTTAGTTCAATTTATTGTTTATACAACATAATTATACAATGTCCATTGTCTTGAACTTCTTTACAATTGTTAATATCACTGACTGCTACATATCTTTTTGAGGTAACATACTTAATAACTTTTCATTGGATGTTAGGTTTTTCATATTGTTCTTTTTAGATGAACTGATGATGCTATCAAATTGGATAGCGAAACGTTTTCAATAAATAGATGAAGTAGACATCATCTTTGTCTTTTTTCTCCAATTTTTGACCGAAAAACCCATCACTCTTCGAGTGATCCTTATTTTATATTGGATTAACGTCGTTCTCTATATATAGCTATATATATATATATATATATATATATATATATATATATATATATATATATATATATATATATATATATATATATATATATATATTATTTGTAGTCTCAGCAATTGGTCTGTATGAAATAAAACTCTATTTGTTATTTCTCAATATTTCGTCACGATTTTGTGACTTCTTCAGGAGAAAACTGTAAATTTATTATAATTATTATATGTAAACAAAATGAATATTTCAATACTTACAACTTAAGATTAAAAATTTTAAATTTTGATAACATATCCAATTAGATAAATGACATTTATTTTATTTTAATTTATTTGGGAGTTATGGTAACCGCAATATTTTATAGAGTGAATTCCCATTGTACAATTTTTAGCGAATAAGTTTTAATAAATAATTACATATTGTGACAGTATTATCTATATAATAAGGTGCAAAAGTAAAATATTGAGAAAGAATCAGGAACATAGTAAATTGATCTATAAAATGTAATTGATGGTACGTAGTCAGTTATTGGTCTGATATTGTTAGATACTGATATTAAGATCTATCATATCATATATTGTTTAGTATATTACAGTAGATATTACTTAAATGGTTGGTGTCTGTCTTATAATTGATAGATTCTGGAGTTTTATTAATGTGTACCATTTCAAGGAAAAGTCGATTTTTATAATTATCAATTTGTTCTAAGATTTTTACATTATTAAAGTCAAAGTTATGTCCTGTCTTTAAGTGGTGGTCTACTAAGGCACAAGAGTTTTTTCGTAAGTTACAGTCACTTTTGTGTTGAGTGACACGTTGTTTAAGCCACTGTTGACTTTGTCCAATATAACAACTTTGACATTGACTGCAATTTATTCTATAAATTATATTACTCATTAATGAATTTGGAGTTTTAACTTTTATTTTTGAGAACAACCTTGAATTTAGAAGTGGATTGTATTTAATTAATTTAATGTTCGGAAATGTTTTGAAAAGTGGGACAATTTGGTCTGTTAAATTTTTTATGTAAGGTATTTTTTTTGTATAAAACTGGTTGTGGATTATTTATTAAAGCTCTATTGTGAAAGTGAGTGTTATAAATAAGTTTTTTTAATATATGTTTTGGGTAGCCATTGTTTAAAAAACATTTCAAAAAGTTTCTTTAAATTGACATCTAGGAAACTCCGATCACAGATTGCCGTAACACGATTTTTCATAGATATAATTGTGTTGAATTTTTGATTTCTAGGATGATTAGAATAATAATTTATAAATCTGCCGGATGCAGTATCTTTTTGATACCAATCTAATATGATTCTGTTATCATTAGTTCTTATAACTTTGGTATCTAAAAAAGGTATACTATTTTCATTTTCATACTCGACAGTGAATTGAATATTTTGATCAAGTGAATTAAAGATCGTTTGTATTGTCTGAATATGGTTGAATGGTACGCTGCATATTATGTCATCAACAAATTTATAAATAAATGCTAATGAAAACGGCAATTTTGAGATTCCAAGGTCTAATAAATGGTCTAGGATAATTGTTGCTAAAATAGGGCTAATAGGACTGCCCATTGGTGTTCCAAATATTTGTTTATAGAATTTATCACAAAAACAAAAATATATATTATCAAAGAGGAATTTTATTAATGACAATAAGTCTTTTCTTGATAAGGATGTGAATTGTTCTATTTTAGACCATTTTTCTTGTATGATTTCAATGATTAACTTTATTGGAATGTTAGTAAACAATGACACTACATCTAAAGAGATCAAAACATAGTTATCTGGTAGCTGAATCCCATTTACAGCATTGACAAAAGAAAATGTATCTTTTGTATTGAAACTTGGCTCATTTTCAAATGTCTGTGTAAGTATATTTCCCAAGAATTTGGATAGGTTATAAGTTGTGGAGTTTATAGTACTTACAATTGGACGTAATGGTATATTTGCTTTATGTATTTTTGGTAGGCCATATAATTTTGGTATGTCAGAATTGTAAATTATTAGTTCTTTAGCTTGTTGTTCTGCGAGCTTATTTTCGTTCTTTAAAGTTCTTATTAATTTATTATATGTAGTCTGTATGGAGGTAGTTGGATCATTGTTAATTTGGGTGTATGTTGTATTGTCTTATAAAAGAGTATCTGCTTTTTGAATATAGTCTAATTTGTCCATTGCTACGGTACATCCTCCTTTGTCTGCCGGTAGAATGTATAAGTCAGGGTGATCCTTGAGAAATTTATTTGTTTTATAAAATGTTGTTTTTAGATGAGAGAATTTTACGGTATTAGGACTTTGAATAAAATTCGTTGTTATATTGGTTACCTTGGCTCTTAGTAAATCTTTAGATGTGCTGGGTATATCTTCGATGATGTTTTCGATGTCAGCTAAAAAATGTTGTATATTTATATCATTTTTATTACATGAGACACCAAATTTTGGACCGAGTGATAACAAATCTGAGATATCTTGTGGAATGTCAACTGTCGAAATATTTTTAAACCATTTTGAATTGTTTAGGAAAAGTACATTTGTGTCTAAATTGTTTATTAGCGCATTAAATTTGTTAATGTTTCGTTGTTTAGTTTGTTTAAAAGTTGATTCAAAACTGGATTTTAATCGATTAGAGTATTCACTGAAAATTGCAATGGGAATAAGATTTTTTAGTTCAATTTTTATGTTTGTTATGGTACGACTTAAATATGAAATTTTATTGCATGTTACCTTAATCTCCAAAGATAAAGTTTTGCGATTTAATGTTGATATAAAGTTTTCAATTTTGTTGTTTAAAAATCGGTTTGTATTGGTAGTTAGAAGATTTTCAATGTTGTTTTTGCTGTCTTGGATATGTCTGGGTGATATGTTTCTTTTTCTGCATCGTAATAGAAATATTCTTCTGTTAGTATACTTTGCAAGCTGCTGGTTTGATGTTGACCATTTCTTCATTAACTTTACAGTGTGGATTCCGTAGGTGTTACGAATATTCTCATAAAAGCCCATCGTTTTTTATTTATCAAATTATTCTCGACCGTACTGTGTTAAATATTATTTGTAGTCTCAGCAATTGGTCTGTATGAAATAAAACTCTATTTGTTATTTCTCAATATTTCGTCACGATTTTGTGACTTCTTCAGGAGAAAACTGTAAATTTATTATAATTATTATATGTAAACAAAATGAATATTTCAATACTTACAACTTAAGATTAAAAATTTTAAATTTTGATAACATATCCAATTAGATAAATGACATTTATTTTATTTTAATTTATTTGGGAGTTATGGTAACCGCAATATTTTATAGAGTGAATTCCCATTGTACAATTTTTAGCAAATAAGTTTTAATAAATAATTACATATTGTGACAGTATTATCCATATAATAAGGTGCAAAAGTAGAATATTGAGAAAGAATCAGGAACATAGTAAATTGATCTATAAAATGTAATTGATGGTACGTAGTCAGTTATTGGTCTGATGTTGTTAGATACTGATATTAAGATCTATCATATCATATATTGTTTAGTATATTACAGTAGATATTACTTAAATGGTTGGTGTCTGTCTTATAATTGATAGATTCTGGAGTTTTATTAATGTGTACCATTTCAAGGAAAAGTCGATTTTTATAATTATCAATTTGTTCTAAGATTTTTACATTATTAAAGTCAAAGTTATGTCCTGTCTTTAAGTGGTGGTCTACTAAGGCACAAGAGTTTTTTCGTAAGTTACAGTCACTTTTGTGTTGAGTGACACGTTGTTTAAGCCACTGTTGACTTTGTCCAATATAACAACTTTGACATTGACTGCAATTTATTCTATAAATTATATTACTCATTAGTGAATTTGGAGTTTTAACTTTTATTTTTGAGAACAACCTTGAATTTAGAAGTGGATTGTATTTAATTAATTTAATGTTCGGAAATGTTTTGAAAAGTGGGACAATTTGGTCTGTTAAATTTTTTATGTAAGGTATTTTTTTGTATAAAACTGGTTGTGGATTATTTATTAAAGCTCTATTGTGAAAGTGAGTGTTATAAATAAGTTTTTTTAATATATGTTTTGGGTAGCCATTGTTTAAAAAACATTTCAAAAAGTTTCTTTAAATTGACATCTAGGAAACTCCGATCACAGATTGCCGTAACACGATTTTTCATAGATATAATTGTGTTGAATTTTTGATTTCTAGGATGATTATAATAATAATTTATAAATCTGCCGGATGCAGTATCTTTTTGATACCAATCTAATATGATTCTGTTATCATTAGTTCTTATAACTTTGGTATCTAAAAAAGGTATACTATTTTCATTTTCATACTCGACAGTGAATTGAATATTTTGATCAAGTGAATTAAAGATCGTTTGTATTGTCTGAATATGGTTGAATGGTACGCTGCATATTATGTCATCAACAAATTTATAAATAAATGCTAATGAAAACGGCAATTTTGAGATTCCAAGGTCTAATAAATGGTCTAGGATAATTGTTGCTAAAATAGGGCTAATAGGACTGCCCATTGGTGTTCCAAATATTTGTTTATAGAATTTATCACAAAAACAAAAATATACAGTGCTAGTCAAAAGTCCGTTCCCCCCCTCGTATCTTTTGAATGGTTATTGTTATAATAGTGAAATTTGGAGGTAGTTAATAAACAGACGTAGGCTTCTTAATTAGTCATAACAGGTGACGTAATAGTGACAGATGACGTTACAGCGCTACTGTGACAGATAATTTTAAATGGAACCTTATGACAAGTGATACCTCGTTTGAAAGGTATTGAAAATACCTATTCAGTCATAATAATTTTGTTTGAGTTTAAGCTCATTTTGATGAATAAATTAAATAAATACTAAAATTGTAGCTTCTCATTTAATTGATAAATATTTAACCACCCGTTCTTATAGTAAGTGTTCAAAAGGTGCTCCATCTACTTCCTGACAGTAATGCATCCTATTTCTAAACTCTTGCCCTACATTCTTCACCAATTCGTTATTTCAAAATGTCAATATTGTCGGTTGCTGTAGCGTAAAATTTAGATTTCAAGTCTCCCCACAGAAAAAAGTCTAATGGTGTGAGGTCCGGTGACTGAGCTGGCCATTCTATCGTACCTCGTCGTCCAATCCATCTACCACGATATTCCTCATCTAGGTAACGTCTTATTACACCATAATGGTGTGCAGGAGCACCATCTTGTTGAAACGTTATTTCTAAGTTGCCGAATTAATCTGGATTATCCTCTAGAATTTCAAGTATTAATGGTTCAATTACATTTTGTAACATCTCCAGATACACTTCACCGGTTAAGTTAGTATTGAGAAAAACAGGCCCAACTATGTGGTTTCTCAAAATACCTGCCCAAACATTTATTTTTTTTTGGAAATTGAGTATGTGTTTCACGAAAGACGTGAGGATTTGTGTCACTCCAATACCTCACATTGTGTGTGTTAACATTTTCATTGAGAAAAAAAGTACTCTCGTCACTAAAACAAATTGATTTTATGTAATTGGGCTGTTATTTAATTTTATTGGACATATTTTCACAGAATTCTAGTCTTCGGTCCGGGTCATCATCTGAAAGTTGGTGCACAATTTTTAATTTGTGTGGATGAAATTTGTTTTCAGCCAACACTCGGTGTACTGTCTTTTGACTAATTCGGGGTACCTAACTAACTAAAGACAACTTGACTAAACTTGAATTGACTAAACTAAGTAGAAACAGAAACTAAATATTGTGCTATAAACGCTTTTGCAAACTAAAAACAACTAGAGAATTGACAAAGTTCAACTTTTTTTGACAAATAACCAAAGGGCCGACGTTAGAATTTTTGTTAATTAAATGCCGAATTAGAATTTTAGTATTTATTTCATTTATTAGTCAAAAGCATCTCAAATTCAAACAAAATTAGTATGATTGAATAGGTATACTAAATTAATTGTAGTTTGGCATTTAATCAATAAATATTGTAACGTTCGCCTCTGGTTAATTGTCAAAAAAGTTGACGTTGATGTAAAAGCAATTAGAGAATTAAAAAACGTCAACTTTTTGACAAGTAGGCTTGCCAGAGGCGGAGGCTTTAATATTTATTAATTAAATGCGAAACTACAATTTTAGTATTTATTTATTTTTTTATCAAAATGAGCTTAAACTCAAATAAAATTATTATAAATGAATAGGTATTTTCAATACCTTTAAAACGAGGTATCACTTGCCATAAGGTCCCATTTAAAATTATCTGTCACAGTGGCGTTGTAACGTCATCTGTCATTATTACGTCGCCTGTTATAACTAGATGAGAAGCCTACGTATGTTTATTACTTCCCTCCAAATGTCAATATTATAACTATAACCGTTCAAAAGATACGAAGGGGGGAACGGACTTTTGACTAGCACTGTATATTATCAAAGAGGAATGTTATTAATGACAGAAGTCTTTTCTTGATAAGGATGTGAATTGTTCTATTTTAGACCATTTTTCTTGTATGATTTCAATGATTAACTTTATTGGAATGTTAGTAAACAATGACACTACATCTAAAGAGATCAAAACATAGTTATCTGGTAGCTGAATCCCATTTACAGCATTGACAAAAGAAAATGTATCTTTTGTATTGAAACTTGGCTCATTTTCAAATGTCTGTGTAAGTATATTTCCCAAGAATTTGGATAGGTTATAAGTTGTGGAGTTTATAGTACTTACAATTGGACGTAATGGTATATTTGCTTTATGTATTTTTGGTAGGCCATATAATTTTGGTATGTCAGAATTGTAAATTATTAGTTCTTTAGCTTGTTGTTCTGTGAGCTTATTTTCGTTCTTTAAAGTTCTTATTAATTTATTATATGTAGTCTGTATGGAGGTAGTTGGACCATTGTTAATTTGGGTGTATGTTGTATTGTCTTGTAAAAGAGTATCTGCTTTTTGAATATAGTCTAATTTGTCCATTGCTACGGTACATCCGTAAAAAAATGTACAATGGTAATTCACTTTATAAAATATTGCGGTTACCATAACTCCCAAATAAATTAAAATAAAATAAATGTCATTTATCTAATTGGATATGTTATCAAAATTTAAAATTTTTAATCTTAAGTTGTAAGTATTGAAATATATATATATATATATATATATATATATATATATATATATATATATATATATGCTGGTTTAGAACGTCCTTCTCTGTTGTCCAACACCTAACTTTCATCCTCTTCTATCGTGGCAATCTTCCGTTGATAGATTCCGTTCGCTCATTGACTTTTTTATGTTTTGCTGCCACTCTAGTTTGGGTCTTCCTCGCTTTCTATTCCCTATTGGGGTCCAGTTCAGTATTTTTTTGGGCCATCTAGTATTTTGCATTCGATCTACGTGTCCGTACCAGGTAAGTTGTTTCTTTTCGATATCCTGAATTATCGTACCTTCTATTCCCATTCGTTGTTTTATATGGTCATTCCTCATTCTTTCTCTTCGTGAGACTCGCATAGATCTTCTTATCGTGTCCGTTTCGACTGCCTCTACCTTCTTTTTTTGTCTGTCTGGAATTCTCCATGTTTCCGCTCCATACAATAGGCTGCTCTTAACCATTGTCTCCTGTATATTAAATGTGTATATGTGTATATGTGTATATTAAATTTTCTCCTTTTTGTTATCTCCTTGCTCCAGAAGATGTTATTCAGACATCCTATTATCTTTTTAGCTGTAACTATTCGTTTTTCTATCTCTTTCACATCTGTTCCGGTATTATCGAATGTGATACCTAAATATTCATATTCTTGACATTGCAGAATTTCTTGACCGTTGTCCAACTCCAAATTTTCGCTCTGTGAGCCTACACATAGATATTTCGTTTTATTTACGTTAACTGTCAAGCCCCATTCCTCATACTCTTCTATCAGCTTTCTAATCATATATTGCATGTCGTCTTTGTCATTGGCCACTATGACCTGATCATCTGCAAACTGAAGAGTAAACAGGTATCTGTCATCGATCTCTATACCCATTCCGTGTATTTTCCTTTTCCAGTTCTTAAGTGTCGCTGCTACATATATTTTGAATAGTGTAGGAGAGATAGGACATCCCTGACGTAGTCCCTTATTCATTATGAAGGCATCTGTGAGTTTTTTACCTATCTTAATTCTTGATTGTGAATTTTCATCCAGTTCTTTAAGTGCAGCTATATAGTTGTGATTGATGTTCCTTTGTTCTAATACCTTCCACAGTCTCGATACTGGGACTGTATTATATGCTTTTTGTAGGTCCACAAATGTAAGATGGGTTTCCAGATGTCTAGCAGATCTCTTCTCTATAACTTGTTTTAGACAAAATACGTTGTCGGTACACGATCTACCTGCTCTAAAGCCGCTTTGATCTTCTTCTTCTTTCTCTTTATAGTCTTCTTCAATTAGATCTCGCAGTATTCTACTGTATAGTCTGCTCAGTGTACTCGTGATTGATATGCCTCGATAGTTGTTACAGTCCAGTTTATTTCCTTTTTTATGGATAGACGATATATAAGCTGTTTTCCAGTCTTCTGGAACAGGATGTCCATTTAGGCATTTATTGATAATTATTGTTAGATTTCTAAAGAGTTTTTCCGTTCCCCATCTTAACATTTCGGAGAAAATCCATTCTGGTCCGCTAGCTTTCCCTAACTTAAGGTTCAAAACTGTCTTTTTTACTGTTTCTTCGGATACCTCTACTTCTTCTCCATTTACTACAAAATGTTTTGGAGATTCTATCATGTATTTCTGTCTAGTTTCTTGTAGTAGACCTTTGTAGTGTTGTATTCACTGCTTCGGTTTGATTATCTGGATATTTGCTCTGTCCTTTGCTGAGTTTTTGACATTTGATATAAATTTCCATACCTCCGAGCATTTCCTTCCTCCGCTATAATTGTTAACTTCTTCACATTTCTTATCCCACGTCTCGTTCTTAGTTAAATTAATGCCCGCTCTTAATTGTCTTTTTGTTTGTTTATAATCTTCCAGATCTTGTTTATTTTTTGTTGCCAACCATTTTAAATATTTTTGTTTCTTTTCCTGAACTAGTAACTCTATCTCCTCGTTCCACCAGTATTTTTTGTTGATCTCCTTTGCCTTTATTCCTACTGCTTCTCTGGTGGCATTTCTTAGACTTTCGATAACGTTCTCATAGATTTCATAAAAGGTGCATTCTTCCGCATTTGATAGTTTGCTGTCAAGGCGCCTCTGATAAAGAAATACCGTGCTTTCATCGTTAAAACTTTGAAAATTATACTTTGTTGTACACATTTCGTCGGTGAGTACGGAATCGTTGTTATGTTCATCTTTGGCCTGATTTGTTCTTCTAAATTTTATTCTTAATTTGGCTCTTACTAAAAAATGATCTAATCCGCAAGTGAGTCCTCTCAACACTCTTACGTAGTTCACCTCTATATTTGTTTCTTGTTTACTTATCACATAATCAATGATGGATTTTATGTTGCGGGTACTCTGTGTCCATGTGTAGCGGTGAATATCTTTGTGTTTAAAGAATCCATTGTTTATTCTGAGATTGTGGGTTTCGCACATATGTATCAGCCTTTAGCCATTATCGTTGGTTACTTCTTCCCCAAATGGGCCTACAACTGGGCTATTGTTCATCTTTCCCGTTCTTCCATTGAAGTCCCTCATCATTATAATTTCTCTATTTTTCCAATATTTCCTAGGATTTCGTTAAGTTTCTCAAAGAACTCCTGTTTAATGTCTATTCTTTCGTCGTCTGATGGAGCATATGCCGTGATAATGGCGATGTTATGGCCGTAAAGTTTTAAGTTTACCGTTAAGATATTTTCATCTACAGCTACCCAATTTGTAATTTTGCTTTTCCAGTTTTTCTTTATTAATATGGATACCCCTCTAGCTGCTCTTCTTTCCTTTGGAACTCCAGTAAAAATTTGAATATATTCTCCGATAACTCCAGTACCATGTCCTTTTTTCTTGGTATCTGTTAGCGCTACTACATCGATGTTTAGTTTCTGGATTTCTGATGTAATGATATCCGTTTTCAGTCTAATACCCTGTACATTCCACGTAGCGAAACTCATATTCCATTTTATTTGTCGTGTCCGTCGTCAATTTGATCCGTCAAATGTTCCGAGGCTTCTGTTAGGTTGTTTGGTAAGTTTAGATTTTTCCGAGTATTAGAGAACCAGTCTAATGCCTCAATCCCCATCCTGGAGGGCCAGGACAGTTTTTGTTTCACGGTGAGTATTTTATTTCTCACTTCCCTCTGAATCTACTGGCTTGTAGACCCAGCGAGCTTCCCCTAATTCCCATAGGGACGCACCCGGTAACTATCAAATCCCCTCACGGGGTGAAGTGGTGAAGTGTTTTAGTTTTATTTAAAATTCTAATAGTTATTCTTAGTTACCAAATGACTATATTCTTTTAAACGAATTTCGAAATTTGGGGATAATACATAAATTCATTTTCTTAACTACTAATTCTTAATTTAATATCATGATATAGAACGTTTGTTTGCTTATGCTATTTTAAAATTAGTTTTGTATAAACACTCCTCATGATAATCGAATAATGAAAATATAAGTTGGTATTTTAATATCTTTCTGAAATGACGTAACTTTTAACGTAGGATTTTTCAAAATAATGTTTTTTGTTTATTACAAAGAAATAAAAGCATAGCTTTGTTGTAAAACTTTATTTAAATTCTTATGTTTTTCTCTTCTTCTCGTCCCCCTTCGAGAATAAACCAGGGGTGGTGTCCAGCAATAAATTCTAATTCCGAATTGTCTATTTGGATTTGAGAAATAATACACAGTTTCTATATGGTTGAAAGAACCACGCTTACCTCTCTTCGACAATGAGCGATCTGGTCTTGGATATTAATTTGTATGCCAAATGTTTGTTATGCATGAATGCTACAGCCTTTATGCCACCCCTTATTGAAGGTCTGTCTGACGTCTAAGAAGTCTTCTGAGAGGTAGGATTTACTTTCCAGTGCGTTTAAAATAATTTTTTTTATTTCGAAATTCAAAGTCTCCTTAACCCAGTGTGGACGGACTTTTTTTGTTTATATTTAATGGTAAATAATTTGTTTTTAGAACATATTGAGAAAAAAAATAGACAAATCAAAGGTTTTTTATATTATATTTTTGTAATTAGTACAAAAAAAGTTGGTTCCATGTGAAACCACTAGGCCACAAACGTAAAACTTATTTGGTGTGAAATGGAATAAAACAATTTTTTTTCAGATAGACATAAACCTACTTGACATGTAGTACAGTGCCATCTTATACGACGAGGAGTTGCCTTGGTACTGCAGTGTGTACAAGGTACTTTGGCACCATGCTGAGGCATATGGGCTACTTTGTCACTTCTTATTTCTAGAGGAACTTGTTTTTTGAACCTGTTACTGGTGCTTGGTTTGTGCATGCTTCTTCTGCCAAATTTAGACATTTGGGGGTCTGCCCCAATCAAACCGGTAGCCACAGCAATTTTAAATTCTTTCAAAGACATACTTTTACCAGTTGTTGATTATTTGAAAATTATATATGAGTTAAGTAATGCTAGGTCAACAAAATGGGCGTCGCAACTGAGACGAGCAGATGTAACGCTTTTTCACCTTCAGCAACACAAGTACCTACCAACTCTACCATGGCTACTCAATCCCAATTTTCAATCTCGTCCACCGCCCAAAAAAAAAAAGAAAAAAAAACACATTCTCCCAACACATTCCATATGAGTAGCAGACACGTTTACCCCACCTGTCACCTTTTCCATCACACGTCCTGTTCAAATTCCCACCTAACAGGAGAGGCAGCAGTTGTGTGGAAATTCCAAGCAGACTGCTCAATCAGACTGCCACTGCGTCCGGAGGCAACCGTAAAAAAAAGCCTAGAAGAGTAAACTTCGATAAAAAATCCCCACTATCACGGTTGAAGCCATCGTGCCAAAGATATGAGAGATGCGAGGGTTAGAGCATCAAAAACGATGCCTTCGGGATACCTGGCGACCTCTTGGGGCGCACTGCCGCGCCAGACGTATAGCACGTCCCGACTCGTGGGACCATTTATGAATAATATAAAAAATTTAAAACAGACGGGGATGAAGAATGACGACCATCGGCAAGACAATATGGACAATGCAAAGGAAATTGAAAAAGAAAGTAGGGAGGAACAGTCGCATGACGACTTGAAAACAAAATTAGAAGGAGAGATGATGAATAGTTTTGAGAGGGAACTTGTAAGAAGACATAAGCAACAACAAAAACTGAATATATCGACCGTTGCAAAGCAATCGACATTAGTAGAAGACGAAATTACAGAAGATAGTGAAAACGATGAGAAAGAGATAGGGGAAGAACAACCACAGGAAAAAGTTGAAAAATTAAATATGTTGAAAGATTCGAACGTAGTTTTCAGGTTCGAATCAATTAATAAGTGCCCCTTTGTCCGCTTCTCGTCGATCGATGATGATAGATATAATAAAAGGTTGAAGTTGTGGAGTAAAAGTGTTGATTTATTGACAGCTACTGGTAATTACACAATCTGATGTTCGTTAGGTAACTACTTAATATTTACTGTGTTCATAGGAGCTCAAATCCCCAATTTTTAATCTCACAAATAATTTATACCCAAACACATAGGTCATTGCTTTCTATCATATCATAACACCTTTTTTTTTGATGAGGGTGGAAATATTCTAAAACACCATACCATTGCTCGGCGTGTGTTGGATTCAGGGCAGAGGAAAACATCTGAGCCCATTTCCCCCTATGTAGAGAAGGTCCTGCAAACGGATGCCTTTCTATTGCCCTGCCTACCAACTAAAACCACCCATTCTTCGTCAAGACACCCCCGTACGTGTTCAGTTAGCGAACGAAACTTAGAGATGCCTGCCTGAATTAATGATGAAGATTTGTTGCTGGTTCTTAGCTAGGAGCGGTAAGGAACCAGAGGAAAATGTATGTAAAATGGTAGCCTATAAAATAATAGCCTATATGTAAATGACCTTGCCGATGGTATTACCAAAGAGCGGTAAGGAACCAGGGGAAGAGTATATGGAATATATAAGTATACAAGGTAATCATAAGGTATAAGAATACTAGGTAACAATACGTACGCATACATATGCATGCAATAAACAAGTATATTACACACATATGCACACACATACATACGTACATACAAATACACATATACACATATCTACATATTCATACATAATATACAATGATAACTAGTTTTAAATCCCCAGATCACTCTCATCCTGTCTCAATCTCTTTCTCTATCATGGACTTTCTCTTCATAATTTTTATTCCTAGGTCTATAAGAAATTCAAAGTTCTCTCTGCTTTCCATAGCGACACGTATCAAGTTGTCAGAGGATATCTTCTCCTAGCTTTTTTCGCATTATATGTTGTTCCGACGCAAACACTTTGCACCTAAAGATACAATGTTCCGTATCGTCTTCTACGTTATATATGACACAATTATCATCGCTGGTTTTTCGTATACGATACGTGTAAGACCTGAAAGATCCATGTCCGGTCAGGAACTGCATAAAATAAAAATTTACTCGTTTAAACTTACATTTGTACCACTCTATCACATTGGGTATTAGTTTTTTGGTACATTGTGCCTTGTCTATCTGTGCCTCCCATTTTGCTTGCCATTCTGTTAGTAATTGTTCTCCAATGGCGGCTCTGACCTAAGGTAGGTGGCCGTCTCGAGAGTTATAGAGCGTCTGCCGTTCTTTAGCTAGGAGGTGAATAGGGAGCGTGCCCGCTATTACCTGTAGGGCCATCGTTGAAGTAGTCCTGTACGCACTTGTAACTTTTAATAGATTCTTTCGCTGGGCTCTGGTTATCATGTCTCTGTACTTTTTGTAATTTAGTACGTCAGCCCAAATGGGGGTTCCATATAGTAGAGTCGACTGTACCACTTGCAGGTACATTCTTCGTTTTTGGCTGCTTGGGCCTCCTATATTCGGCATGATTCTTTGTAGGGCAGCCGTCTTCCGCCCTCTGGACTACATTTGTCAGGTGTTTTGTGAACTTTAGGCCTGTGTCGATGTATATGCCTAGGTATTTTGCACAATTTGTAGGCATTATAATAGTATCACCAATTTGAAAAGTCATCTCGGGTCTTCGTCGTGGTCCTTTTAGTATGACCACTTCAATTTTGCTTCCTGCTAGTTCGAAATCGTTTCTAGCCATCCAGCTATTGACTTTTCTACAGCATGTGTTGACTTTATCTTCGATTTTCCAGTTCATGTCTGTCATGACTAGTATCGCCAGGTCATCTGCGTATGCTAGAGTAACTCTACCATAGTCTATTTCTAGTACCCCGTTATATAATATATTCCAGAGTGTCGGACCTAATACAGAACCTTGCGGTACTCCGGCTGTTAACTTCTGTTCTGTATTTTTTGCCACTGTAACGTATCTATTAGTGAGATACCTTTTAATGATATTGATGAGATATCCTGACACTCGTGCTTGTTAGGCTTGTTAGGAAACAGGGTATTCGCTATTTCCCTTCTTTTGTCATCGCATAGGTTGTATGGGGTCTCTGACCTCAGCGTCTTAGTGGCGATCCTGTATGCTTCACCCCATATATCGTTCTCCAATGCCTCGCACAAGTTCTGCCAGCATGTACATTTAGCCCATTTGATCAATTTATCGAGTTCCTTTTTGGCGTTCTTATACTCTTCTTTAACTTGTTGGGTCCTATTTCTCTGTGCCGTACGCCTAATTCTAAGACATTCTGTCCGCTTTTGGTGGTGAATGTTTTCATTCCACTAGTATGGTATTGTGTATGTGACATGTTTGCTTTTGTTGCTCGCTTTGTGTGCTTTTATTATTTTGCAATATATATATAATGCAAACTTATACACGGTGAAACTATAAAAGATTGAAAAGTTAAGAATAATGTGAGATTACAAATTAAGGGGTTAATTTGTGATTGAACATATTGGCCACTACATAAAAAACAAACAGACGAAAATATTTAAACACATATAAAATATAAATAATAATAATATTAATCATAACACTAATTTACTAGGTTTTTGAATTATAATCTCACCCGAGTAGTGCTACCTATAATTTGATTATTTAGAATTTATGTTTCAGCTAAACTATCTAATTCAAGTCTAAGCTCATTAAGTGAAACTGATCTAGGAGGGGCTTTCTTTAAAGTACTACCTAAATTTGGTTGTGATGAAGTATGTCTTCGAGGCGCTGGATGAGGTTGGATGCAAGAACCTTGATGCCTTTGTTTTTTGGCTCTCTTGGAGTTTCGAAAATATCTGACTACCTTCCACGTAATAGCAATCAACATAACAATGAATAAAGTGACTAGTCCCGTGGTTAAATGAGGAATCCACTGATGGTTAGCAATGGTTTTCCACGTGTGTTCTGATATATCTTGGTCAAACTTCTCTGCCTTAAGTATAATATTTGGCAACTCATCTCCCCGAATATCTATATTATGTTTGGGAATGTTGTTCTGCCTTATGATTGGCCTCTGCATAAGCTCTTCAATGGGACTGACGGGAGTCTTTAAGTAGCTTCCAATTGCTGTTTCCAATCCGTTACTGGATGTTAGTAACGTTATGTTTCGAGTCTGAGCAACGCATTTTGGTGACAGTTTTATAAAACTCGTTTGATCCATTATGTGTTCAGATCGAGAACCATCGCACATTATAGCTAAATTTATAGCGTATGGTGGAATGACTAACCACAGATTCGGTGTGCTCATTTTCAACCAACTGGCTTCCTTTATCGTATATTCTATTATATTGCAAGTGGTATTGGTAGTTCTATCATATAATTCATTTAAGATACAGTTTGGCTGAGTATCCATATTAATAATTCCCATTGGTGAACATGCCAACTCTCCTTTGTTTAATTCTATACACCTTCCTTTATCTTCATATGTCACTTTAAAATAATGTAAGTTATTGTAATCTACTGCAAGTAGATTCCTTGGGACCAACAACGAGCGCACAACACCACCTCTCACCGACAACGGAAGAGCTGTGACTCTCAGTAGGTTGTATCTAGTGTTGTGAATTATTAGGAAATAGCCAATAATGACGATGTCTCCTTTTTCATTTTGTACGACCGTATCTATCATTGGCTGCCTTCTTATATCTACTCCTTGTGGAAAGAACCTTGTAGCATTCGAAATGATTGACTCTATTTGTCCAGGTTTTATAATATCTATGAAGTGTCCATGATTGTAATGAAGATTTAATATTTTTTCGTATGTGTTCGAATATTCTTTTGCATATTTCATTGCACGGTTATAAGTCGTTTCCACTTTAAGTCATATGTACTTCTTCTCTAATATGTCAGCTCTATATGAGACATCACTTAGCCCCTTAGACATTTCGTTAGTTCCGTTTATCAGTGCTTCTCAGAACTTATTTAGATGTCCGTTTATTCTTTCTTCTGTAGAGTTAATCGAGGCTGTTGTTTGTAACATCAGCTTCGTCTGATGTTTTGAATTTTTTATTAGATCCTTCTGATTTTCGTCCAACGAATCTATGTCCCTGTATACTTCATCATTTACCCCAAATACTGTTGTGAGTACTGTTCCTAGAAAACCCCTCTTCGGCATTCTTTTGACTTCTAGATAAAAAGCTCGACTTATCATTTTTGCTCGTTTTTGTTCCTCTTTTAGCTGGCACGATAGTGAATCACAATATTGCTTGTCTTACACATATCTTTCAGCGTTTTTACCATTGAATCTATCGTTTGTTCACCATCTAAATTTTTTTCTTTTCTAGATAAGTTTTTATTCTCAATATCCCTCGATCTATGTATACATCGCTTAGATGCTCTGAATATAATTCGGGGGACGATGTATAAATTTTTTACAAATCTCTGCATTTGATGGATTTAAAAATACTAAAATAGGCTGCAAAACATAAATTTTCTCCACATACTACGTGCTCTATTTGTGTTTCGTGACGTTTGCTCTCGTACTATTGGTATTAACTTGTGTATAGGACGAGTAGTTACTTTTCCGTTCGCTTTTTGAACTGTTGCGACTCTCGTTAAACCTTCAGCTCCGGGATGTATTTCGATTATCTTCGCTAGTGGCCATTTCCCCGGCGAGGTGTCATCCTCCTTTATTATCACCACTTATTCTTTTTTTAGATTTGTAACGGTTTTTTGCCACTTATATCGCTGTTGTAGATTTGACAAGTAGTCATGTCTCCAACTGTTCTAAAAATCTCTTTTTACTTTTTCTAGCTGCCTCCACCTTTGTGGCATATTCGTGTATGTGCTCAACTCTTCCTCCCTATTTGGCGAAATTAGTTCTCTCCCAATTAAAAAGTATCCTGGGGTTATTATTATTCTGTTCTCCGTATGTTCTGTATCAGCGCATAAAGGTCGGGAATTCATGCATGCCTCTATTTAACCTAGCACTGTTCTTAGCTCTTCGTATGTTAACGAACTATCCCCAATTACTCTCTTCAAGTGATATTTCATAATTTTAACAGCACTTTTCCATAAACTTCCAAAATGTAGCCCATAGGCTGGTGCAAAGTGCCAATGTGTTCCTAATGTTAAGGAGTCTGTTAATGATGCCTTCACTTTCTCACTATTTTGGAATAACTTCACTATGGCAGAATATCGAAGGAAGTGCGCTGGCCACTCGCCTGTTTGACGAAGAAGAGGAGGGGGAGACGATAAACATAAAGAAAAGAAAAGCCGAAATCATGGAGAGGATAAATAACCTCAAGAGGGAATTAATTACAAAACTCGGAGAAATATTTAACAAATTTAGCGAACAGGGAAAAAGCTGGAGGTGGACCCCGTTTTAAAAAAATTGATAGGGATTATAAAATCCACAATCTACAAAAGGGAGTGTAGCGTTTACGCTACTGACTAGTCCAATTAAAACCCCTCACGAAATTTCTTATTACCCGCCTGCGATCGATTTTAAATCGACATTTTTCCACACACGCGTAGGAGTCGCTTTGACTGGAAGATTGGTCGAGTCTGTGCGGAAGCGGTGAGTTTTGGTCAGAACTCGTAAACGCAGACACGCCAACCGGTAAGTTTTTCTCACGTTCAAAGTGACGGAATTGGGGCAAATAAAATCTAGGACAAGAATAAAAAAATATATAATTCATAAATAATAATAATAATAAGTAATTTTTTCGAATAAAATCAATATTCATTTATAAGAGTTCCACATAAAAAGGAAGATTTTTTTGGCGTGCTTCGGCTCCATGTAAGTAAATAATTTCATACGTATTATCTCTTTATCATATAATCAAATTTATCATTGCAGTTAAGTATTTCTTTAGAGATTTATTTTTGAGTTCCTTCTTCTTAACATGCCATACACCAAAGTGCGTAGGCGACTATCTCATTACTAGAATTCTGTTCTTGGCGGCGTGACACAGCTCACCTGTATTGTGTATTCCTGTCCATTCTTTAATATTCCTTAACCAGGACAATTGTTTGCGGCCGGCTCCTCTCCTACCTTCGATCTTCCCTTGTAGGATTAACTGTGGTATTTCATATTTTGCTCCTCTCAATATGTGCCCAAGGTAACCAATCTTGCGTTTTTTAATTAATTCAAAAAGTTCTCTTTCCACGCCGGCTCTATTAAGGACGTCATCGTTTCGAACTCTATCCACCCAAGGTATGCGCATCATTCTTCTCAATGACCACATTTCAAATGCTTCGAGTTTGTTGATAGATGTGTTTTTCAAAGTCCACGTTTCCATGCCATAAAGCAAGATGGACCATATGTAGCACTTGACCATTCTGTAGCGTATTTCGAAGTTTAGGTGTTGATTACATAGGAGCGGTCTGAATTTCACAAAAGCTTGTTTTGCCATTTGTATTCGGGTTTTTATCTCGTGTTGTGGATCCGATTGGTCATTGATTGTGGTGCCAAGGTATTTAAAAGTTTTCACGCGATTTATACGATTGTCACCTATGCATAATATCGGGTTTTCTGGAGGTTTCTGCTAATGACCATATATTTCGTTTTCAAAATGTTGATTTTGAGGCCATATTTTTTACCTATGCTATTCACCCTATCAAGTAATAACTGCTGATCTTCCAAATTATCAGTTATAATCACTGTGTCGTCCGCATAGCGTAGGTTGCTAATTGGTATGCCGTTCACCTTAATGCCTAATTCCGTATCTTCTAATGCTTCTGCAAATATATTTTCAACATATAAATTAAAAAGCATCGGAGAGAGTATGCAGCCTTGGCGGACACCTTTCCGGATTTCAAATTCATCCGTATATTGGTCTTGATCAATCCTCACCTTTGAGTTCCGAAATGATTTAAATATAAAATTTCCTTGATTTACTTACAAAGAACATAAGGTCATTTTTTATATAGTCAAACTTAAATTCCGATCTATTCCATATCTTATCAGTAAGTTTTTGGTTCTTTTTTTTTCTCTAACATTTTTGGTGGAATATACAAGGTTTCTGCAGCCTTCTGTGTTCTGCGCGTGTTCATTTCATGACGCAAGCCTGTCATGTCTACGAAACGAAATGAACTTCGGAAATTTTTACATTTTGGACCTAACCTAATGTTGTTTTAATGTTTTTGTTTTGGTGCAGTTAATCTATGCTGCTACACGTATTAAATAAAATAATAATTAAATCTGATAATTCTTTTAGATTCTGTCACTTCACTTGAGAGTATTCTCTTAAGAATATTCCCTCAAGGAATAGTAACAGAATTTATTAAATAGTTAGCAACTCTCCTGGATTTTGCCGTCACTCCAAGCAGATAGACCAGTGACTGGTTTTGTGCCCAGACTCTCCTGGGATTTGTCCTTTACAGCAACAAACCGATTTAGCCGTGCCAAGAGGAGTTTTCCTATGGACTTATAGTGCTGTAAAGATAAGTTGTTTGACTGTGTAATTTTTTTGTTACTGTCTATTTTGTACACTTTTCATATGCATATGATCAGGTGAATACAAGTTTGATAATCAAATTCTAAGATATTGGGAAGGGAAAATACATTACATGTTTTTATTAGGTTTTTAAATAGGATATAGAGTCTGACCAAACTCACTTGTTGATTTAATATATATTTTTTTAATACAATACATTTGATATAATACAATTTTGATATTATGGGAGGGAAATAAATATCATGTGGATTTTAAAAAACATTATATAAGAAGTATTGAAGACTCACTTTTAAATGTAATATATTTAATAGAATTGTAACAGATTTATCACTTTTGATATCTTTACAATACGGTAATTAGTATCTCATTTTAGTAGAACTATTTAAATTTAAATTACTAACCTTTAGTGTTAAGACCTTGTCTACCATACGGACTATTATTGGTGTTACTAATATTTTAAACTTTATTTGGCCAGTGGTAGTGACTATTCGCTTGTTGAGGGGCTATTAGGTCCTATTGTATCTTTACACTACCCACTACCACTGTTATTTAGTTTTGCATTATATGTAAATTGTTAATATATATATATATATATATATATATATATATATATATATATATATATATATATCGATATACACATTTTTATAAATATATTTATTGTTACTATTTTGAGTTTTATTTCAGTTCTACTAACCAGTATATAATATAGCAAAACAAGATTAGTATTTAGTATTTTGTATTTCAGGTTATTATCTCCAGAATCATTTGTTTCCAATCATTTGTTACTTCAAAATCTCAACTATCGTTGAGTTGGCGCCCTTCTTTTTCTCTTCTGATTGTTCTCTTTCTATAAATTTATTCCCAGTGACCTTCTTTAGTTGTATCACGTTTGATATTACAAGGTCTCATTTCGTTTCTTGTCTCATTAACTCAGTATCCTTGCTATCTGTTTATATCTTTAAAGCCACAATTCAGTGGATTGAAGCTAGCCCGAACACTCACTTGAGATTTAGTGTCTCTTTGGCCATTTAACTTTGTTCCTCTGAACTTAGCCATATTTTTAGTATTTTCATCACCTCTCTTCCAGTTCTTCTGAAATTTGGAAGTTCTACACTTCCTAAAATCCAATACTCCCGGAGTATTGAGGTTTCAAGAGGATAATAGGATAACCGAAAAAACCAAACACGAATTAAAATGTGAAAAAGAACAAGAAAAAATCAAAAGGGCATTAAACATGGGAAAAGAGAAAAACACGTACCTGTCGGAGGTCAGAAAGATCAATGAAAAGGAGATTTCTGACCTTGGCCAACTGAGAAGAGCACTAGAAAGTGCAGTAAAGTTGGCCACCGTGAAGAAAAGAATAATAAAAAAGCCCCCTATTGGTGGACGGATGAGATAGAAGGTCTACGAAAGAGATGCCTCAGAGCTCCAAGGAATTATACGAGAAGACAAGGCAGCCTCGAGCTCAAAGAAATATATACAGATCTAAAGAAAACGTTAAACAAAAAAAAATAAAAGAAGAGAAAAAAGAAAAGTGGCAGAGGCAGCAAAAGCTTTGGACGAGGATATATGGGGCGATGCGTACAAGATAACCATGAAGACGCTTAAGATAATTGCCCCATATAGACTTGACGTAGACCAGTGGATGGAATCAGCCGAACTCCTCTTCCCTACCAAGGATCCTGAAAATTTTATAAAAATATTTCCAACAATGGTAGAGGAGTTCACGGAAGAGGAAATAAGAACCGCTGGCCAAGAGATAAAGACAGCGAAAGCTCCCGGCCCTGACGGGCTACCACCAGAGGCAATAAAAGTACTAGCAACGGAGAAACCAGGCTTGATCAGAAAAATATACAACGACCTACTGCAGAAGCAAGAGTTTCCCAGGGATTTAAAGGAAGCGAACTTGGTCCTACTGCTAAAGCCTGGGAAACCCCCCGATTCAGCGGCCTCTTATCGGCCAATATGCCTCCTGGACTGCCTTGGTAAGTTCTATGAAAGACTTATCAAGAGGCGGCTGGAGCGCGTGTTGGAAGATGAGAGAATGCTATCAAACCAACAATACGGATTCCGAAACGGCAGATCGACAGTCGATACCTGGATAAGGGACGCGGCCAAGACAAGCAAGAAAAGATGGGTGGTCCTTGTTCTGCTGGATATAAGAAATGCTTTAAATTCAGCAAACTGGGGCCTCATAGTAGACCGAATCGTCGAATTTGGGGCTCCAGAGTATATGTCCAACATAATAAAGGACTACTTATCGAAAAGATCCGTATGTATATGCAAGAAGAAAAAGAAAGAAATGACCACGGGAGTACCCCAGTGGTCAGTCCTGGGACCCTTACTTTGAAACATACTATATAACGGGGTACTAGAAATACACAAGAGGAATGAGAGCGATAGCATACGCGGACGATCTAGCTCTACTGGTCGAAGATGAATTGGGGAATAAAAGATAAGGTAAATAATGCGATAAGAACGACCGCGGCGTGGATAGAGAAGAACGATCTAAAACTAGCAGTAGAAAAGTCAGAAGCAATATTCTTGAGGGGACCACGGAAAAGATACGATATAATCTTCGCATATCAAGATTCCAAAATAAGACCCCAAAGGACAGTCAGGTACTTAGGAATAACCTTCGATGACAGATTCTCTTTCGGACAGCATGTGCAGAAGCATGTCGGAAGGCGGAAGAAAGGACCTCAACACTGAACATTCAAATAGATTAGACACAGAAATTCTTGAACAAGTAGAAATATACAAAAAAAAAGAGGTTAGATCTTTGTAAATGGGTATATTTAAAAAACACTTAAAAGGGCTACATCAAATTACACGAAAGGTTTCGGAATAATAATTTCATCATCAGGTTTAAAAATGCAAGTTAACATGCCTGAGCCACCAAACTGAGCATGTTAACTTCCATTTTTAAACCTGATGATGGATCTATTATTCCAAAAACATTCGTGTAATTTGATGTAGCCCTTTTAAGGGTTTTTTAAATATACCCATTTTCCAGGAATTATTTTCCTTATGGATTTGTTAATACAACAAAGGCTTAAAATTATACAAAATCTAGACTATCAATAGCAAACAATCGAATTGTCAAAAACCTGTCAAGTGGTCAACATAATTTTTAAAGTTTCTCACGAATTACCATTTAAATAGTACGAACCACACAAATTCTATTCAGTTCTACACGAAACGTCTTCATTGCGGTTGGCTTTCATGTAGTGTGTAAATTTAATTAACAAATTAGTCAGGTATTTAGGTACTGTATATAGTATACATTTAATACAGTAAGTACATTAGAAAATTATTATGAATAATACTTCTGACGGGAACAATTCCTCGTCTGTGAAGAATCCTCCAGATAGAGATGTCACAGAGAATCAAATGGATACAGGTAACAAATCTTCTAATATAAATAATAATATAATTCCATAGACATTGGAGAACCTACGTTACTACGTAGGTTACCTAATACTACGTTATAGTAGAACCTTTTGATTTAAATACGCGATTATCAGCAGTGAAAGTTGGTCATTATTTATTTAAAAACTCAATCTTCAAAAAATGCATTATCAATATTATGTTAGTTGGTAGAAACAAAATAATAATTATATTTAAAAGTTGTAGTATTCCAGATTCCATTATAGGACAGCAATTGATTAAAGATAATAATTTAGTTTGTTATGTCCCTAACTTCTTTAATCATAAAAAAGCTATTATAAGAGAAGTGGGCACATTTTTGAACGAAAAATACATATTAGAAAATATCGAAACCGAGAAAAAAGTTGTTGACGTTAAGTAAAACGTAAACTTGTTGATTCTGAATACAGTTTATACCAAGAAAATGGCGGATCTAACATTTATAGGAAATAATCTACCACAGTTTGTTAACATTAATATAGTAAGATTTATTGTTGAACCTTATATGTACCCCGTCGCGCAGTGTTTTAAGTGTCTTTGGTACGGGCATACAGCTAAATATTGCAAAAGCACAATAATTAACTGTAAAAAATGTAGACAAATCCATGATGACAAAGAAGATGCCGAATGTACTTATAACGGTTATTGTATATTTTATAAAAAACATGACCATAAATCTGTATCAAAAGGATGTCAAGGAGATTAAAGTTTTAATAAAGAATCCATATTACTCCAAAATTTTTACAAATAATAAATTCGAAATTTTAAATAACTTCCAAAATTTTGCCGAATTAAATAGTAATAACACCCATAACGACTATCCTACCACAAGTAGTAAAAACTGGGTACCATTTCCCTCTACCTAATAACCTAAAAAGCGAAAAGCAGTCTCTCCCGTTTTCGTAAATAAATCCCCCCCTTTTTAAATTAAAAATATAAAATCAATTCCTATTCTTCCTAATCCCCACAGGGAATCTTTTCAATAAAGAAAAATTAGAAATACAAATCTTACAGAAACAGATATTTTTGAAAATCTGTTTAAAAAATTTAATTTAGCAACTCCAAATCAACAAATACTACAAAAGACACAAACAGAATTAGGAATAATTTTAGGAACAATACATTACACTGATTCTGATAGTGGTGATAAATGACTAAACTTTTTTCACAGCTGCAGGATGATGTTGTATGTAGCGATTTTAATTGTCATACTCACACTCGTTGGAGCTTCATATTAGATAGCACTCAAGAAAATCGATTGGTAGATGCCATCTACAATACTAATATCACTTTTCTAAATGATGAACGACTAACCAAGATAAGCAGACTGAATTAAAGACCTTCCATTATTGATCTCACTTTAGTTTCTCCAAGTTTCGTGAGCCTTTCAGAATGGAATCCTATTAACGATACCCTGGGATCTAATCATTTTCCTATTCATATCACACTACCTCGAGAATATATTTCCGCTAATATCATATCCTCCAGAAAATGGAATGGATTCTTTTCCGAAACCTCATGGAATCACAATTTAATAAAAATTAGAATCACAATAATTGCTTTGAATTCTTAAAGAATTCAATAAATGACTCAGTTTCGAAGTCGATCCAAAAACGCCAAACCCCATTTGGTGGGATAATGAATGTACTATAATGGTTAAAAACAGAAAAGAGACCTATAGATAAATACAACAAAAACTTTAAAAATTATTTCAAATTAAAGCATGTTTAAACAAAAGCAGCAGCTATGTTGGAAGAATTTTAATAATAAATTAAATAAAAATACCCCAATCGTCAAATTTTGTAGCTTTATAAACAAATATCTAACAAAATTTTAACTTTCAAAAAACAGATTATCTTTGAACAACTAATAAACCAATTTTTTTATATTGTAGCACCTGCTTTGTACCAAATATGCTTACAGGATCTAAAGTCAATACTGTAAATCACTATATGGATACGCATTTCAGCATTGACGAACTAAAAGCTGCAATTAACACCTCTAGATGTACTGTCCCTGGTATTGATTTTATTACATACGATATCATTAAAAATCTACTCCAGGGTTGCTCTCGAATATATAATAAAAATATACAATGATTTATAGGTAAATGGAAAATATATTAAACAGTTTAAACAAGTCATCTTTTGTTTAATATTAAAACCTAATAAAGAAAGAAACTTAGCTTTTTCATATCGTCCTATATCCTTAGTATCGTGTATAACTAAAACGTTTGAAAGAATGATAAAATAAGGCTAGAGTTATCTTGCCTACTACTCAGTATGGTTTTAGGAGGGGATATGAGCAGCGGTAGCTCGTGGCCTAAAACAGTGGTGAAGATGAGGAAAGCTTGCCGGAGCCCAAAGGAGTTTTGTTACCTACGTCGCGCCCAAATCTCATTAAAAATTCGTTAAAAAAATGTATAGTTATATAAAAACTAAACTAATAAATATACTATACACTATACTATATAAAAAATGTCTATACAATAGACTAAATTTCAAAATATTGTCGCTGCGAATACTAAATAGGTACCCATGCAACTAGTGGCCAGTGGGTGAAGACGGAAAATATATCTTTTATAGGAACTGCACCAGCTATTTTCTCAACTATCACGAGCGACAGGCCTACGTCACGTTACCATAGCAACCGTGAATGCTTAAGCAGATGGATTTCGCATTTCAAAAATGATATTCACCTATTCCGTAATCATACACAGCAAACGACACAGATCAGGACATTATTTTAACAAAAAAAGGTAAACTTATTAATAACTTTAAAACTCAACAGTTTTCGAGTTCAACTCGTATGTATTTGCATTTGTAGTTTAATCAACTACATAATTCAGATTTAAAGTAAATGCTCCGGTTAACGAAAGAAAATTAGACAAAAACATCAATACTTCTGAATTTTGGTATAGAATGCCATTAATAAAGTTAATAGTTAACGAAATATATAAAATAAATATATTAGCAGGATAATTTGCAATAGAATTTGACAAAATAACAGAATAATTGGATTTTACATCAAACATTTTACGTTTTGTATTAAATTAAAGTCATAATCAAAATATTTTATTTACAAACCAAATTAAAAAATAGTTAAACTAAATAACATTAAACTTTTTGTCAAAGTAAGTGTTCGCCGTGTCCACCATTTACTTTAATTCATTTGTCAATACATTCCATAAAAGATCGTCTCATATTAAATAGCATCATTGGTTCTACAGAAACTGCTGCAGTATATTTATTATAAGTATTATAAGTATATTAATAAGTACTCTTTTGGAATTTTTTGTGAATTAAATAATTATATTCACATCTCGAAAAGGCATATGACTGCCACAAACAATCCAACGTTCAAGAAAGTTGTATTTAAGTATGTTCTCACTGCCCTCTCTCTATAATGTGGTTGTGTACCATCTTGCATAAACCACATATTTCGCCTTAAGTTTGATGGCAATTCTTCCAATAAATCAATAAAATCATTATAACTTTACTGACTCACTTTACTAACTGTAACTAACTAACTAACTGACTTCTAACTGATAACTGATTATACTGATAACTGAACTGGTAACTGAACTTAACTCTCCAAATTACATGGCCTATATATATATATATATATATATATATATATATATATATATATATATATATATATATATATATATATATATATATATATATATCTTTTTTCGTTTCCAGAATAATCTAGCAATAAATAATGTTCGAATCATTCTATTTGTTCTATCTGAACAATCTGGAATGATTTTTTTGTCTGTGACGTATTATGCATATAGTCCCATTGACATTTCGAGAATTTTCTATGTACAAATTACTTGACTTTAGGCTCTCCAGATCAGAACTACACTATTATATGTAACTTAAACATTTATATGAAATATATTTTTACTATTTTACATGTGTAATTTTATTTTAAATTAAAATTCTAAAAATAAATATCTTTTTGACTTTGACACTACAGTGTATGTTTGGTTGCATATGCACATGGCTGACTAAACATATTAAATATTAAATAAAATAAAAAAAAAAACTTCTTAAACTTAATTCTAATGCTAAATTCTTAAAAATACCCTCATATAATTATTTCTTAATAATATTATCTAGTATATAACTTATAAATTATGTCTTTAATTACTAATTAAATAAATTAACATTGTATATCTGGTTGTATATATTTCTATGTTAATTTATTGTATTTCTGTTCTCATTATAATACCCCAAAATTAACTTTAAAATAAATAATTCGTTTATTATTTTTTTAAAATTAATTTTCCTATTCATACACATTTGTAAATACATTAATTAATATAATTCAATAATTTAATTTTTTTATTTAAAATTTCCTTTAACTACGGCTATGTATAGTTTGTGTGTTTCATGTCAACGGTCAAATTGTCATGTCAAATGACAAATGTCAAATCATATGTTTATTTAACTAATAAGTTTCTACACAATGTTTGTTTATTAATAGACTAGATTTAGGAAATAATTATTTCTTTTGGTTCAAAAGCCTTTCTTTAGTATAAATGGTAAGTCTTACTTTTCATATGTCAGTAGAAAAATATTTACAAAATTAATCTTATGGAGATATATAACCCCAATTCAAATTATATTATCAATTATTGTAAATTATATGATAGTGATTTTATACTTAACTCTAATTAAATTTATGGTTTTTACGACCCAAACAAAAGACAAATTCAACAGCTGCTCAAAACATGATGTCAAATTAATAATTGATACATTATCCCACAATGATTAGATTTACCATTTGTTCTGTCAACAAACAAAATTGTCCAATGGAATAGAGTTAAGTGTTTAGTGAACTGTTTGTGATGTTAACAGTGTTAAAAGTATATAAAACATTATTCAATATCTCTATGATATTTAAAAATGTCATTAATATGAAAAATTCTTCTTAGTTTATTCTGTGCATCTATCAACACATAGCTGTTCAGTCCATTTTGGTTTTGAACTATGTATGGACCTTCAAACAGTGGTTGTAATTTCTTACAACGGTTTTCTCTTAAATTTCCTTGTCTAAGTGAACGAATTAAAACTTTGTCTCCTTTTTGAAATGTGATTGGTTTTTTAACTGTTCGATTTTGTCTTTTGATATATTTTTCAGCCTTTGTTTGAATTCTTCTGTTCACCTTTTGCATGACTTGTTCTAACATATCTTGTTAACTCAGAAATCCGCTTTCTATTTCCTATATTACCAAACATTAAATATTCTGGTACTTCCTCTGTGTTTAAATTATGTGTATTATTTAAAAAATGTTCCACTTCTTCGATATAATCCTGCCATGTGACCTGTTCACCTTGGCATAGTATCCTTAAATATTTTATAACTTCTTTTATATCTCTCTGCAGGATTTGCTTGAGGATGTCTAATACTTGTAAAATGAATGTTGATCCCCTTTTTCTCACAAAATGTCTAAAATTTTTTATTGTTAAAATATGTAGCGTTATCTATTTTGCAATTTCTAAATGGTCCTATTTCTTCGAAAAACTGATTAATATATAATTTCAATGTTTTAACATTTGTTCTTGAGCATGGATATAGTTTAATAAATTTTGTATATAAATCAACTATCACTAATATATGTTTGTTTCCTGTTGGACTGGGAACTAAATTTGAGATGAAATACATGGCAACTGTATTTAGTTTTTCATAAACAACATTGGATTTATATGTGTTCTGGTTTTTGAAATTCTTTTCTTTGTTTATTTGACATATTTGGCATTGTGTAGTAATTTATTTTGCTATACTTATGTCATTCTTTGCAAAATAATTATCTCTAAATAACATCCATAGTTTTCTTGAACCAATATGCATGTAACTTTTATGTTTTTTCTACTTATTACATACACTTCTAAGCCATTAATTATTTTATAAAACACCCTATCCTTTTTAAGGACTTTTTGTTTTTCATTCAAATTGATTTGATCTCTTATGATTTCTTCTTTAGAATATAATCCAGTGTTTTCTACCAACTGATTTAATCCAATTTTTATTGTTCGCTGCCTTTTTTGTGATGTATTTTCTAACCTTGACAAAGCATCTGCTTTGTCATCCAACATTACTATGTTGGATTTTCCAGAAATGTATTTGATTTCAAAACTGTATTCACTCAGTATTAGGCTCCAACGCTGTAATCGACTGTTTCCATATTTGTTATTTAATATAGATTCTAAAGCTTGGTGATCTGTTTCTATAGTAAATTCATTACCCAACAAATAAAATCTTAATTTTGTGACACAGTGTATAATACTAGCTAGTTCTAGTTCTGACACTGAATAACCTTTTTCACGTGGCTTTGTAATTCTTGATATGAATTGTATCGGGTATTCGACCCCATCATGTATTTGTAGTAATACCCCTAATAATCTTTCTATTGAGGCATCTGTTCCTAATATGAATGGCTTTGTATAGTCAGGATGGTATATTTTTAAATTTGACAGAAAAATGTTTTTGATTTCTTGGAATGCTAGTTCTCTTCGCTGGTCCCATTTCCGTTTTACACCTTTCCTCAGTAGTTCAAGTAATGGAATTTCTTTTATACTTAGATCTGGTATCATCCTTTTATAATAATTAATTATTCCAATAAATCCTCTTAAAGTTCTTAAATTGTGTGGTGTTCTATATTCCTGAATAACCTAGGTCCGTTCTGGATCAATTTCAATTCCCTTAGTATTAAGTTTATAACCTACATATATTACTTCTTTTTGGAAGAATGTACATTTTTCTTGATTTATTTTTAGTCCAACTATGTCTAATCTGTCGATTATTATTTTTAGGTGTTTCTCATGCTCTTCAGCAGTTTTGGAAAAAATTAATTTATTATCAATGTAATGAATTACAAATTGTTCATATTGATCCAAAATATCATGAAGACATCTACATAAAGCACTACACGATGATTGAAGTCCAAATAGTACTACTTTGAATTGATATACTACTCCATCTATCTGAAATCCTGTATATTGTCCACTTTTCCTTTCTAGAGGTATTATCCAAAAACTATGCTGTAAATCGCTTTTAGTGAAAAATGACATTCTTGTTATTCTTCCTAGTATTCCATCTATGCTCATTGGTGCTTCAAATTGCTTTTCAGTGATCTTGTTAATATTCCTTGCATCTAAACATAGCCTGATTTCACCTGATCTTTTTCGTACTACCACTATAGGGTTAATGAAACGTGTATCTGCCTTCTCAATGATTCCATCTTCTAACATATTATTAATTGTTCTATTTACTTCTTCTCTGTATTTATATGGTATTGGGTACGATTTTGTTTTAAAATCTTTTTCTTCTTTTACTTTTATATTATGAATATAATTGTGTGCAATTCTATTTTCTTTATTAACAAGTCCCTTGTGTAGCTGCAATATGGAAATGACTATTGATTTATATTCTTCAGGGCAACTTAAAACTTTAATCATACCCTCTTCTTTACAAATAAAATTATTTTTCATTATGTAATCATTATTCCTTGCTTCCAGTTTTACGCACTCCGCCTCGTAGGCATCCATCTGCTTTTTTCCATTCCTTAAATATTCATTACAATTATTCTTTACATTATTTTGGGACATCTCCCTATTATCAAAATACATTTCTTCTTCATAAACATCATTACTTTCTTTTAATAATATCCTATCAATTCTTATTTATTCTTCCTCCTCATCTTTCTGCATAAACTTAATTATTTGCCCTTCCAAAGTTACAACTTTTTCCTCAAAATCTATCTTCACTTTCTTCTTTTCCAATTCATCATTTCCCATTAATATATCAACACATAAATCCTTGACAATAAATCCTTGCATATTAATTTCTTTATTAAGAATAATAATTTTAAAATTGGCTAGTTTATCAATTTCACCCAACTTCTTATCATTTGCACCAACTATTTTAATTTTTGAAATCTTCATTATATCTGATAGTTTTAATGTATTAAAAATAAAATTTTCCGAGACTAAAGTACTTTCTGAACCAGTATCTATCATAATCTTAATCATTTTATTTTTGGCCATAGCATTTATATAAATTAAATTAATAGATTCAATAATTTTATCTTCATCTAAAGAAATAAATTCAGAAGGTTTCTCATAATGACAATGACCACACTTGTAATTCAGAAAGTTTACTGCATAAAATTTGGATTGTTAGAATTATTCTCTAATTGTGTCTGACCATTTGGTTCTAATGTCCTGTGTCTTTCACTACTATGACTTCTACTCATATTTTCCTGCCTTGTACTATTTCGTTCTCTATCTTCGCAGCTTCTGTTTCTTCGTATATGATTTACCTGTCTGTTGTAATTAGGCCGTTCTGTATTTCTCCTATTGTTAAAATCTTGTCTATTATAATTAGTATTGTTATTAACGTTTTGTCTATTGTAATAATTAGTACTGTTATCAAAATTTTGTCTATTATTATTGTTATTAAAATTTTGCATATTATTACCATATCTATTATTATTATATGATTGTCTATACTGTTGATTATTATTCTTATTATATTGAAAGTTATTATTGTTTTTTCTTCAGATTTAGCCATACGGCTCACACTCCCTCTAAGGGGAAAATTCACTCATCCCAGATACCTACGGTATCAAAAGGATTGAGCTCTGGTGGGACTCTTTCCATGTTATCGAGTCCTAGGTGACTTGGTACGTCGGTGTATCTCCCAAAAATTTTCGCACGCATCTGGACGTCGAAAGTAGCACAGATTTCTGCATGATCTTATATAGATGTTCATTTAGACCCAGCTTTTTTATGTTTTCTAGGAGGTTCTTCGGAATGACTCCAGTGGTAGAAAGAATAATAGGTATCGTCTGGGTACTTTCCATTCTCCATTGTCTCCTTATTTGTATTTCCAGATCTCTGTACTTGGCGATCTTTTCGTTGTACTTAACACGCAGATTATTGTTGTTAGGTATCGCCACATCGATTAGAGTTGTTTGTCGTGTTAGTTTATTAACTAGCACGAGATCTGGTCTATTATGTGCTACAGTTTGGTCTGT
Organism: Diabrotica balteata; assembly: GCA_918026665.1. Lineage (NCBI taxonomy): Eukaryota > Metazoa > Arthropoda > Insecta > Coleoptera > Chrysomelidae > Diabrotica > Diabrotica balteata. Next base: position 81,088,067 of record OU898279.1, read on the forward strand.
GAGCACAGTGCGATCCCAGTATAGCTTGTAGTTGTCATTCTCAAGCATACTCTCTGGAACGTATTGATAATATGGGAGATGGTTTGTTTGTAGAAGTCCCAGTTTAATAGCTATCTCTTGATGGAGGATCTTCCCTACTGAGTCATGCCGTTCCTTATATTCAGTTGCAGCAAATGCCTGGCAGCCTCCGGTAAGATGTTGGATCGTTTCTTGGGCTTGGCATCCATATCGGCATTTGTCGTTTTGGACCTGAGGGTCTTTGACAATATATTTCAGGTAATTTTTGGTTGGTATAACCTGATCCTGAATGGCGAGTAATGAACCTTCTGTTTCAGGGAACATCTTTCCTGATGTCAGCCAATAGTTCGACGCTATATTGTCGACATAGTCTTGGCTGACCTCATTCGGATGTCGCCCGTGTAGAGGTTTACCCATCCAGATGCGCATTTTTTCGTTCTTAGTAAGATGGTCTATGCGCATTTCTTGTTCCCTCAGTTTAATCGGTGTTGTATCATCTACTGCACAAATCGCGCGATGAAGAGTAGATGTCTCCGCCTGCACCTGAAAATAAGTTCTTAAATTATTAATCTGTTTTTCTAATTGCTCGCTTATATCAATAAGTCCTCGTCCTCCTAAATACCGCGGTAATGTCGTTCTTTCTACTGCACTTCGAGGATGGTGTTTTTGTGCCTTTGTGAGGTGTGTTCGTACTTTTCTCTGAAGAGCTTCTATATCCGTTTTAGTCCACTTAATAATACCAAATGAGTAGCTAAGCGCGGAAAATGCATAGGTGTTTAATGCCTTAAACAAATTTTTACTATTAAGATGTGAGCGGAGTAGCTGTTTTACTCTTCGTATGAACTCTGATGTTAATTCCATTTTCATTTGTTTATGGTCAATTTTCCGCGCTTGCTTGTTTTTTCTATTATTATTATTATTATTATTCATCCTAATATCATCGTTATCATTATTACTTGTCATATTACTTCTTTGTATTCTTTTAATAAAATTGATAAAACTATCTATTGTTTGAATATTTTGTACTGTTACTGTTTGTACAACATCTGCATCAAAATGTCTAGATACGTTTAAAACTGTTTCATCTTCTCTAAGTGGTGGTTCTAAATACTTTGCAACTGTTATCAGATTTAATGCAGAATCTACCATATTAGATCTTAAATTAGGATTATACTTTCCAAAATAGAGAACTTCCCTAAATCTAGCTTGCCCTAATTCACCCCAATAATAATTTAAAAATTTATTTTCAAATGTTTGAAAATTATCCAAATCATTCTCAACACTGGCAAACCAAGTTGCTGCATTGTCACTTAATGTCATTCTAATATAATCTTTAATATCATTAATATTATTTACTATTCTTAATTTATGTTTTAAACTGTTTATGTATACTCAAGGATGTAAATTTTTGATATTACCAGAAAATTTAATCCCAGTGTCATTTGTTAAATTTAAGTAAGGTCTCCCTATGTCTCTCATTTGTGAAATATCATCTGTTCTCTGTAGACTTGTGTGTATTTGTGGTGTTGAGTTACTGTTTATTTATACTGTATAGTATTTTTTTTGTAAAACTAAAAGTTTTTATTTGTCATTTTGTATATCTGGTTTTATACTTTTTTCAAAATGCGCTGTGCAGCTGCTTGTTGCAATAGTGATAATAATGATAAAATCTTTAGGTTTCATACATTTCCTAAAGATAGTTTAACCAGAAAACTGTGGATGATATCTTGTTGTAGACAAGATAAGTTTAATTGTAATATTGCAAGAATTTGTTCTAAACATTTCAAAACTGAAGATTACCAAAGAAATCTACAACAGGAACTTGTAAATTACGTTTCTAAAAAGGGTCTCAAACTCAAACCTGGGGCAGTACCTAGTCTTTATTTGCCTAAATCAAAATCGGCTACCCTTTAAATCAACCAAAAGAAACGCATACAAAGAGCCGAACACAGAGAGTCCAAAAAATATGTTGAGCAGCTTCTTACTACTTCTAAGTCAACGACGTAAGTCTAAATCTTTATTTTTATTAATTATTAGTCATGAAAAATACAAAATATCAATGCATGAAACAATCAATTTTTATATATAGAAAGGAAAAACATACTTTTCTTTTCAGTAGGTATAATGGTTTACATTATTCTAAAAGGATATTACTTACTTATTTTTCTAAGAAAATGATAAATAAACCTCACATCAGATGCATCGCAACCATCTGCATGCATGGTATCTGGCATCAATTCACTACTTGTTTTAGTCTTATTAAAAATATACGTTATTTTTTCAGTCAACTCAAAGTTCAAGCTCAAGAAGGATATTCTAGTCAACTTAATATTGAAGATATACGATCAACATCTAAGTCAATCGTGTATGTTAATAATAATATTAGTCATGAAAAATAAAAAATATCAATGCATGAAACAATCAATTTTTATGCCTAGAAAGGAACAGCATACTTTTCTTTTCAGTAGGTATAATGTTTTACATTATTCTAAAAGGATATTACTTACCTATCTTTCTAAGAAAATGATAGATAAACCTCACATCAGATGCATCACAACCATCTGCATGCATGGTTGGTATGTTATTTTTTCAGTCAACTCAAAGTTCAAGCTCAAGAAGGATATTGTAATCAACTTAATATTGAAGATGTACCATCAACATCTAAGTCAATAGAGTATGTTAATAATAATTCCATCTAAGTTCCATCTTAAACATCTAAGTCAATAGAGTATGTTAATAATAATTCCAGTAGCAACTTGATTGTCTTCTAAAACTTATTTAAAACAGTATGCAGACTAATGTGCTTTTATTTTTTAGGGTAAACACTAGTTCTACCAATGAGGCTTTGGAACTTGCAAATTTGAAAGAAAAAATTAAACTTTTAAATGAACAAGTAGCTGAACTACTTCAGATAAAATCAGCAGTAGAGAAACTTCGCTACACCGAGACAATTAAAACGTTTGCAAAACGCAAAAATTCGTACAGTATGGTCTGTGGAAGAAATATCCTAAGCTATATCCTTACATTCAACTAGTTCTAAAACATAGCGTTTATTTTTATTTATGATTAAACATTATAATAACATAATTTTATCATGTCTTTATAATTAATATAATTAAATTAGCCAAATTATAAAAAAGAACTTAAAATTAAAAGTCTTTACTATACAACTACATTCAAATGTTGCGGGAATAAGCGGTCTTTACTACGTCATGCGCGAAAGCGAACTGATTTTGGAACATTATGTATCATACCTCTTGTATTCATTGTACCATGATATATATATATATATATATATATATATATATATATATATATATATATATAACTTTAAACATTCTTAAAACTAAACACAATATTCAACAAGATCACTTATCTCTCATTAAACATTGTATGTCCAACACCTATTTCATCTTTCAAAACAAATTCTACAGACAAATAAATGGTGCCCCAATGAGCTCCCCTCTATCTCCAGTAATTGCCAATATCTTCATGGAAGACTTCGAGACCCGAGCACTATCCACATCAATGCTCAAACCCACATGTTGGCTACGATATGTTGACGATACATTCGTCATTTGGCCCCATGGCAGGGATGCTTTAGTGTCTTTTCAAACTCATCTGAATGGTATACATCCCAGTATCCAGTTCACGATGGAGATGGAAACTGATTCATCCCTACCGTTTCTCGATGTTTTCATCAAGAAAAACCAATCCCAAGGTTTCCACTACTCTGTTTATCGAAAACCCACACATACCAATCGTTACTTGCATGCCAACTCTCACCATCCACCTTCACAAATCAATTCAGTCATTAATACCCTGGTCTCCAGATCAATACGCCTTTCCGATGATTCAAGTAGACCCGCTGAGCTCTCTTGTTTAAAACAAGCCCTAATCCAAAACGGTTACCACGAAAATCACATCAATAGGAGCATTCGCAGACATCAATCTCCCACTCATCCTCAACTCAAAGACTCAGACCCTTATCATACGAAAGCTTTTCTTCCTTATATCAAAGGTGTCACTGACAAAATCGACAGAATTCTGAAACCAAGAGGAATAAAAACAATATTTACTCCCCAACAAAAACTTTCATCTCTTGTCCGATCTATCAAAGACAATATTCCAAATGAACAACACGGAGTTTATGAAATACCTTGTGCAGACTGTCCCCGATCCTATATAGGCCAAACAAACCGTAGAATCCAAAACAGGATTTATGAACATTCCATTTCTGTTCGCAATTCTGATTCAATTTCAGCCCTTGGTCAACATCATCTTCAAACAGGTCATAAAATCGACTTTGAAAACTCCAGAACCATAGCTCCCATCCGCTTCTATAAACCAAGAATCATCCGAGAAGCCATAGAAATAGAAAAAAGGCCAAATTGTCTTAATAAAAGAGATGACGCCATACGGTTACCTTCTACATGGAGGCCTCTCATAAAGAAAATATCGCCCCCTCCATCCTCGAATCAAAATTCCACAGTCGGAAATGTTCGCGCCAACCCCAGCACCAATTCTCGCGCCAACCCCCACCCCAACCCCCACCTAGGCCACGCCATCATCGACGGTATAAATGTATCGTCTCCTGTTCCCAGCCGTAGTAGTGATCGTGCAGTGAATAGTGAACAGTGCAGTAGTGTCTGGGGGCTCGGGAGACTGAGACCTCGGAAGCCCTGAGGAAGGCATCAAAGAGGATGCCGAAAGCTTGGCAAAATGGATTACGACGCGGTTCAACCCGGAAGACTGGTGAGTTTATTATTAATTTTAGTAATAATATTAATCTTAGCTCTAGGTTTTATATATATATATATATATATATATATATATATATATATATATATATATATATATATATATATATAGAGTCAGAATTATAGTTTATTCGTCTTCCGGGTTTGGACCGTGTCATTTGTGAGTGACCCAAAAGTGGGTTCATCTCGACGTTTCGCTACAATTGTATGTAGCTTCTTCAGGAGAACAAAGAAAAAGAAAACAAAAGACAGGAAGATGGGTAGTTAGCAACGGTAACTCAGTTACTCAACGCAACCAGAGGCGAATACTAACTACCAAGATGGGCATTTGGTCACAGTAACTCAACTACTCAACGCAGCCAGAGGTGAAAACCAAATGCCAGGACAGGGATTCACGTCCAACAGCTCAGAACACTAACGCGTCGAGAGGTGGGGAGTGAATCCGACGATTACTCCGCTACCGCTCTGTTTAGAGTCGCGGTGACCTGTCGTGTCGGGACGTATCGGCACACTCCGTGGCGCGAACGTCAAGAAGCGCGCGATGGTCAATCATGTGGTTGCATCGTGGTAGCGGAACCGGACGGCGGCTCTAGACTGAGATTCCATATGGGAGAAAAGTAGTATCCTTCCTCTCGATTGATATTATGTGGATTTTTTCGGATCTCTAGAGATTCGCGGATTTTCCTGAAATAAAAGAAGGGGCTCTTAGAAATAATATGGGTTTTTTCGAATAATATGGAATGACCGGTTTCTTGGCAGTGTTCTGCAACTGCAGAATGGGAGAAAAGACCTGATCGAATGCATCTTTGATGCTCTTGAATCCGAGTTTTGACGGAACGACCAGTTTCGCCAATATACACATGTCCACATGAACAAGGAATAGAATAGACACCACAGGAAGATAGGGGCGGTAATGGGTCCTTAGGAGAGGGTAGATATTGTGAGATTTTCTTGGGTGGTCGAAAAGTAGTCCTGATACCTTCTTTGCGAAGAATTTTGCCAATCCTATCAGTGACATTTCGAATATACGGAAGAAAAGCCACAGGAGTATTACCCGAAGATTCTGAATTTGTTGTCCTAGGGTGTAAAGGGGGATGTAGATGTCGGTGTGTAATATTTTGAATTGTGGACTTGGAGTAACCGTTGGCGACAAGGGTTTTTTGCAGATGGCCAAGTTCTTCTCTAAGGTTGTCGGGTTCAGAAATCGAAATGGCCCGATGGATGAGAGAGTTGATCACAGAATTCTTTTGGGCAGGATGGTGGTGTGATGAAGCATGTAGGTAACGATTCGTGTGAGTCTTTTTTCTATAAACAGAGTGACCCAATCGGCCATTGGGCTTGGAGGTGACTAACACATCGAGAAAGGGAAGGGACCGATTATTTTCTACTTCCATTGTGAATTTTATACTCGGATGTTGTGAGTTAAGATGATCTAGGAAGGGAGAAAGGGTATGTTGACCATGGGGCCAGATGATAAATGTATCATCAACGTAGCGGAACCAGACTTTTGGTTTTAAGGGGTAAGATTCTAGGGCTAAAGACTCAAAGGCTTCCATGAAAATGTCAGCAATGACAGGGGAAAGGGGTGTTCCATTGGTGTTCCAGATATTTGTTTGTAGAAATTGCCTCTAAAAGAAAAAAATGTTGAAAGGAGGCATTTTTCCGCAAGATCTGCCAAAACCAAAGACTTGTTATCATTGGTCAAGTGATCTCGCAGAACAACTAGAGAGTCATGTATGGGGATATTGGTAAATAGGGATGATACATCGAAACTGACGAGAATGTCTTGGGGATCGACCGTGAGGGAGGAGATTAAGGTGATGAAATGTGTGGAATTTCGGACATAAGAAGAGGTACGACCAGTATAGGTCTTAAACTGATTCGACAAGTACTTTGCGAGTTTGTAGGTAGGAGAGTTAGTCGTAGTCACAATGGGACGAAGCGGTACGTTGTCTTTATGGATTTTGGGAAGACCGTAAATTCTGGGGCAGATGGAGTTTTTCGGAACTATGGACTTCTTAACATCATCGGAAAGATCGGATTGTTTAATGGCATGGGAAATTTCGCGTTCGACCCTAGGAGTGGGGTCTCGAGAAATTGTATTATAACAGGATGTATCTCTAAGTAAGTCGTTTACTTTCTCTATGTAGGAAGGAGTATCCAGGATGACTGTGGCATTACCTTTGTCTGCAGGAAGGAATATTATCTCAGAAAGACAACGGAGATTTTTGAGAGCTATGAATTCCTCACGAGATATATTGGAGGTAGGGATTTTGGCTGTATCAAGACATTTAGCGACGTCAAAGCGGATACGGTCGGCTGGAATTTTGGGAATTGTGCGGAGTGCCTCTTCCACATTTGAAACTATTTCTTCGGTAGGAATTCTGGAAGGAGTGATAGCAAAATTAAGACCTTTAGATAGAAGACTGCTTTCTGCACTTGTTAATTGGTGAGAAGAAAGATTAACGACGGTGTTAGTAAGAGGTGAATGAGAAGTAGAAGTGGTGGAATGTGATTTTTTTTTAGATACAAGGGATTGGAATTTATTTTTGTGAGTTTCGTTGCTTAGAAGAAGGATTTTATCAGCTTGATGATAGGAAATGCGGTCTAAAAGTGACTAATCATCGACACTAAGAATACTGGAGAGTTCAAGATGCAGCTTAAAAAGTTTTTGGGATTGAAAATTAAGGGTTTTTCGAATATGTTGAATCCGTTCACGAAGTAGATCCCATCTTGGTAGTTAGTATTCGCCTCTGGTTGCGTTGAGTAACTGAGTTACCGTTGCCAACTACCCATCTTCCTGTCTTTTGTTTTCTTATTCTTTGTTCTCCTGAAGAAGCTACATACAATTGTAGCGAAACGTCGAGATGAACCCACTTTTGGGTCACTCACAAATGACACGGTCCAAACCCGGAAGACGAATAAACTATAATATATACAGTATGATGCAAATGTATGTAATAAATTCATTATTTCATAAACAGACGAGTTTAAAAAAATCTTTAAACACGTTAATTTTAATTTTTGAATGGCCATTAACTGCTATATACGTGTTGGACATTACGATATCAGTGTTGGCGTAATAATGTCATCGACGATTTTTTTAAATACAAACCTAGATCATGCGACGGCTCATTTAAAAGGTCTCCTTATCGCCTTTGTAACGATATAATCATTTGAATATATATTCTATAGGGTTCACCAAAATTATGAACTTTGTTAAGTAATAAGGAGTTACAATAAATATTCATTCACTGAATTAAAATAAACTCAGGAACTCCAGTGGGTATAAAACAAAATAGTGTTTTTTACTGGTTCCGAAAAAAAAAAACGTTGATAACAGACAATGCTACATTATAATCTAAAATTAATTATTATAGTAAGTATTCCAAGTTATTTTTCAATAATATTTAAATCAATATTTAATATTTAAATCAATATTGTCATTGACTCGTCCTAATTTGTAAATAATCTGTGAATCTATCAAATAATAGACGTCAAATTTTTACTCTTCGAGTTTTTTATATCCTGAAAAGGTGAATGTTTGGGCCTGCATTATAAACAATCAAATTGTAGTGCCATATTTTTTTGAGGAAAACTTAATTGCTTCTCGTTATCTAGAGTTTCTTCAGGATTATCTGTTGCCACAACTGAATCAGCTATCTCCAAATATAAATAATTTGTGGTACCAATATGATGAGGCTCCCCCATACTACGGCGTTGATGTACGAAATTACCTTAATAACGTTTGCCCAAGTAGGTGGATAGGTAGAAGAGGGCCCATCGAATGGCCACCAAGGTCTCCAGATTTGACTCCGTTAGACTATTTTGTGGGGATATTTAAAAAGCAGAGTGTATTAAAACCGACCGAATAATGTAGAAGAGTTGAAGGAGTGCATCAGAACGAAAATTGAACAAACAACACTTGAAGTCATCGAAAGCGTTAGGAAAGAATTTATTGTCCATCTTCCACATAGAATTATTGCTGAAGGTCGTCAATTTGAACATTTGTTGTAATTTGATTGTATTAAGTAAATATTTATTGTAAATTAATTGTATTAATAAACCAACAGTTTTGTTTAATCCTGTAGAAATAAATATTCGAATGATTAAATCGTTGCAAAGGCGATAAAGAGACCTTTTAAATGAGCTGTCGTGTGACCTAGGTTTGTATTTAAAAAAATCGTCGATTACGTCATTACGCCGACACTGATGACGTAATGTCCAACACATATATAGCAGTTGATGACCATTCAAAAATTAAAATTGACGTGTCTGAAGATTTTTTTAAAAGTCGTCTGTTTCTGAAATAATGAATTTATTCCATACATTTGCATCATACTGTATATATATATATATATATATATATATATATATATATATATATAATATTATATATATATATATATATATGTGCGTGTGCGTGTGTGTGTGTGTGTGTGTGTGTGTGTGTGTGCGTGTGCGCGTGTGTGTGTGTGTGTAGGTGTGTGTGTATGCGTATATTAATTCGCACTTATCGAATGGTAACTCAGTATGCCTAAAACTAATTGGCATAATCAACATATTATAAGGCTCAAATTCACTACCATTATAGGACAGGAAAATAAGCAAAAAGTACCCTATTTGGGATAATGAATCAGCCAGGCAAACGGTAGTTGTTTGGAGTAGTATGGACCTCTGTTACAAAAATCTATGTTTCCTGCAGTCGATTTTTTGGAGTTAATTTGTTTTTAAGAAATTATGATGAAAAAACTGTTTGTTTACCAGCAAAAAGTAAAGCATTTAAATCAAATTTAAGACTAATTGATTTATAGGTCATATAAAAACCTTCAAAATAGCGGTATTTAAATGTTTTTACTCTTATTTGTTCGTTAGAAAGTTGCAAAATAAGTCAGATATTTCGGTTTTGATAAATATTAATAACTGTAAAGTTTTAATGTTAAAAATCCCTTTAGGCTTTTGGCGAATAAGGGTCGATTTTATACCTACATACTGAAACTTGTTTGAATCAATATATTATAATGCCAATATGCTATGTTGAAAAGTTTATCGAAAATTTTCATGGCCTATTTATTGCGTTTTTCACTTCAAAACTTTTTTTAATAATTTGAGTTATTTTAAGACAAAAGTCATTCTTGTGATTTTTATGTAAAACGCTTACTTTAACCGTTAATTGCAAATAAACAACTACAATAGCCGTGAAAAGCCAATTTAAACGTTTTTCCAATGTCAATGGGTTGAATCAAATTAAAAAGAAAACAACAAAAAATATGAGATGAAAGCGTAAGTTAAGTAGTTTAAAAATGCGCAATTCAGTTTTGATTCTATATTGCAAAAGTCAGTTTCAAATATCCATAAACAAATTGATATACCGTTGCGTTTCGGAATGTATAGACTTGACGAACGTTTTAACTTTTACGTTCGAAACACATTGTTTATTTCTTACCCATACCCTGAATCTTATTTTAATCAAAACAATATAATGTTGCAAAATTACAGTGAAAAGTTTACCCAAAGTTTATCATGAAAACCTGCTTATTATAAACGAAAAAATAACTTGGTTTCAAATGAAAATGAAATTTTTCATTTGTTGACAAATTGTTGTAAATGCCTATTATATTATTATATACCTACATACAATTATTATAAATAAATCCTCTTACGGTAATCTTTTTACGCAACGCAATTGCAACCTGCAATCAAATAATACTAAAATAAGCAGCACATTGGGACGCAGGTGAAACAGGTGACGCAGTGCAGGGCAGGCTACACAGGTCAGAAAATATACGTGTCACGCAGTGTGAGCGCATATTTGGAAGCAGTCTTCTCGAAAATTTTGAGGTGCGAATATCGAATATATTATATGAACATAGAAAGACAATTTTATAATTTAAATAATGGCGATATTTCTGGACAGTTGCGAATCAGAGTCAGATACAGAATTTATAGAAACAGTTTTATTATTCAACATGTCAAAGAGAAAAAATTATTTTGGAAAAGCAACTATATGAAAAAGAGAAATGGGGAATTTGCACTATTATCAGTTTGCAATTATTTTCGGTTAAGCAGAAAACAAGTTGATGAAGTACATAATATAATAGAAAACGGTATTTATTCAGATGGTTGTAATGCCAAAAACCAATAGGAACCAAAAAACTAGCTGTTTTTTTAAGGTATTATTTTTATTAATTTTGTTTTATAAAAAATTACAACAATATCATTTTAAACAATCATAATTCTATACTCTATAATTTTCCACAAAATTACGAATATTACCGGTATCAACGGTTTGAGAAGATGTCTCAGCAGATAACCTGGGGGTGAGTGTAATAGATGAATAATTACTGGTGCTTCTAAAGTTATAATCATTTGAGCATAAAAAACAGTTGTTGGGAATAGGAGCTAGAGGATTATTACAATGTTAATTCTCAGTATGCTGGCTACTGTGACTGGAATTTGGTGATGGAAGAGGTGTTGACGAGTAATGGGGCTGCTGAATATGGGTATTAACATATGCACTTGTAAAAACCCTTTGTTCACTATGAGTGTAGTTTTCTTGACTGGGTTCATGAATTTCTAGATATGCAGCTTCGAGCTGCAATATAGCTTGGAACACATCATTTCTTGCACGATGTTGAAATTTAGGAGGCATTTTTTTGGTTATTTTGTACATCGACATATAAAAATGATAGAGATCATCATCCAAAGGCTTCTGTGCTGCCCTTTCAACTGTTCTTTCTTCGGCCCTTTTTTGACGTTGCATAATTGACTGCTTTATCACTTCCTGTATCATTTTTAGGTTTCTTATTTTTAGCTACTTTGGTTATGATTGATTGGTCTTTAGTTGCCTTACGTTTGATATTTTCTTTTTCGTTATTTTTTTTTGTATAACAATATCAGACGTAGACGGCTCATTACAATGTCATTTTTAACACTCTCGATGTCTTCGGTATCATGTCGAATGAAAATTACCTCACATAATACTAAACAAATTAAAAAAATTGTTTAAACAAATAAGACGGTTTATTTAAAAATTAATTTATTTAAATAATACGTATTCGAAATTTATGCAAAAAGTACATATAAATGGAAAAAAGACACGTCCAAATCCATAAACAAGAACTTACTGTTAATATCGCCTTCCCCCTCCCTTGCTCCTTTCAGTTTCAAAGCCAGCCGATTTTTAGGACCACATTTTGAAGCTTTGTGGACAATTCCAGTAAAAGGCAATCTTTTCGAATTTTGCACATTAAAACTTGTATGTAAAATTAAAGTATGTTGTTTCAACTGAACCTAATTAGATTTCTTAATTGTTATTAAAAAAGCTGCTGTCAATTTAAAAAAAGGACTAATTTTGTCCTAAATTGTCCTAAAAAATCTTTTTTTAATAAGCAAAACCTTGATATGATTTTGCAAAATTATTTTGCCATATTTAAAATAATTTTTTTATAAAGTTGATAGAATCACCCTTCTTTCATAAACTATCCGTAGAATTACAGTAACTTATCATTTTCTGACTTATTTCTTGTAACAAAATTTAATTTGGGATCAACAATTAAAATAACTTTTTAACGATTTGACCGATCGCTTTGAAATTTGGATTATTAAGTATTTTAAGTAAATTAAAAAAAAAACAGATTTATACTATTCAAAACAACTGTCGTTTGCTAGCCAGTTCAATGTCACATTCAATTACATTCTTAGGAATAACAATAATAAATCATCATACATTCTATACCAATTTGTAAACTTTTCAGTTAAAATTGATTACTATTTGCCCCCGTTTCTCCTACTTCAGTTTACCTGTAGTAGGTATAGAGAGAATAAATAATTTTAGTAATATCAATACTAAATATTTTTATATTGCTGTTTTTTAATCTGCTTTCTGAATTTTTAGTATTAGGTACCCTTTTTTTTGTTAAAATATAACAGTTTTTTCAACCCCAAGTTGAAACGTTATAAAGAAAATAAAAACTTATCTACGTTTACTGTTTATATATATATATATATATATATATATATATATTATATATATATATATATATATATATATATATATATATATTTATACCTATTTCTATTATTACAATTAATTATTATTTATTAAATTAATTTATTACAATGAGATAAATTTAATTTCAACATCAAGTGTGAATTTCTAAAATTGCATTAAATTATTTCTTTTCCAACCTACTATTTGAATCTTTTACTATTGTTTCATTAGAACGGTTTTAAAATTTGAATTACTACTAAACCAGCGTAAGATGCAATTTAAATATTAAGAACTCCTTTAACATTTCAAAGAACTAGTTGTAAGGTGGGGATACAACTACAACGAGGCAATGTGAAGACAGTGGGGCTCTGGTAGAATTCAGAATGTAGGTCTCTAGGTTTTAAACGTGGTGGGTGGTGGTTAGTACGGGTTAGTCAGTCATCATCGAAGATAAAGTAACTTCCGTACTACTAAGGTGTTATTCAAGAGAATACAATATGGACTAACATGTTTTTTATTGTTGATTCGGTACTGCAAATTTATAGTGATTGGTGGATAAATGCAGATACAACTGTTACATTTACAGTGAAATGAAGTGTATACCACAGTAACTACCAATAAGTTAACATCTACTGAACATTAAAAAGACGCGTCAGCATTTGTGAGAGCTCCCGTAAGTTGTTGCTAGAAAAAAATATATTGATTAGGCTTCTTTTCTTACGGAATAACATCTTCGTTTTTAATAAAATTATTTAAAAAGGTGGACAATATTATCGTTCATATATTATACAACAATCGGATATAACTCAATATATGGATTAATCGTACAATATTTAGGTGTAAATATTTTCTTTATACAAATGTAATAAATTCTGGTCAAACTCTTCAAATTTTAAAACACACTCATATTTATATTAATATAAATTGAAAAGAACACCATTCATTTCAAAGTTGCTCAAACAATGTTTACCATATGCTTGTCGTGTTTGAGGTACGACATTATTACACTATAATCGTACATGTACTATTTTTATATTGTTGTATATATATATATATATATATATATTATATATATATATATATATATATATATAGAGTAAGAAAAGAAGTACTGTGATGACTCGTTTGGAAAAATATAAAACTGTTTTGGATGGTTGAGTAATAAATAATTTTATTGACTCCAACCCATCCAAAACGGTATATATATATATATTATATATATATATATATATATATATATATATATATATATATATATAGGTATATATATATATATATGTATATATAATATTATATACTTGGATTTACACTAAATATATATGGAGATAATATTGATCATTCCCATTGTGCCTTTCTAAGCAGTTTGTAAAAACAGAATTAACGATTATTTTATATATTAAAATTAAGTTAAGTTGACCTTTAGATTATCCTCAAAATAAAAAATATTAATAAATAATAAATTACTTAAACAAATTTTGTTTTTGGTAAAACTTCTTCTAATAAATAATTTAATTTTATCTGACTTATTCATATTAACAATTCAGATGACAAGATGACAATGATATTGCCAATATATTTTTGAGTAGCGTTCCTGGGTTGACTTTATAGTGACTAGTTCATTTGATTACATGAAATTAACTTTAATTAAGAATAATCGTCAGAAAAATCATAGCATGATTTGTCTTTAAAAAGACAACCACATGAAATGATTGCAGCAAAATACTCATGTTAGTGATCCCATAGTAAATCATGAGGAAACACAGGGTAAAAACCTCACGATACTATCCCAACATGGTAATTATTTGGTTTTACATTTATTTTACTCTCAATATTAACACCAAACTCTAATATGTATGTTTTTTTAACATAAATGAGGTATACTTGATATGTTATTGACTTACTAATAATGGTATTTCTTTCTATTGATTTCTTCTTTTAATATAGGTAACCAGATCCTACTATTTGCGATGCAATTGGATCCATGTAACATAATTAGAGAAGCTTCTTTGATTTTTTTTTACCATCTGTTTCCTTCAGGACTATACTTGAATCTTTCCACTGAACTCTATATTCATTTTCTCATGCGTGTTTACATATTTAAGATCTATCAAATTCTCTATTTTTAAAAATAATTTAAAAAAATAATCTTAATAATCTAAAGATTAATGTTAGAGATAGATCTCGATGTGTTTGTTGTTTTCAATGTTGTTGAAATATTGAATTTGAAGTTGTTTCGATAATCCATTTATATAGGATTGTTATTTTTATCGAATTATTTCTTGTGAATGTTATAGAATCCCGATCTAAGTTGTTCTGTTCTATTTGGTATATTCTTGAAAATGATAAAGGTTAATAATTTTTTAATAAAACAGATGCTAACAAATGTTTTTCTTCTAAGAACGAATTTTCGTTAAAATAAGTAATTTTGGTTCTATTGTATAATAGGTGTTGTGATTTAATTTGTAATTTAGATATCTGTAGGTGCGTTGGTTTTCTATACACTTGAGTCTTATATCCAATATCCTTCTTTGACGTTAAAACATCGAAAGAAGGTAGTGTGTTATTATATTCTTTTTCCATGGTAAATATTGTGTCTTCTTTATCTTTATATTATTTAGGAATGTGTTTAACAACTCTGATCCATGAGGCCATATAGAGAACACATAATTTATTTATCTCCATTATACTGTGAGTTTTAAATTTTGTTTCGAAATAATAGTCGTTTCCAAATCTTCCATAAATATATTTGCTAATAATGGAGATATAGCAGAGCCCATTGCTAGACCAAAATTTTGTTTATAGAATTCAATAATGTGTTATTATTATTTTTGTAAATGGTTGTATATTATTTAAATAAAAATTTTGACAGTTTACTACAAGGAGAATTCATGGTAGGTACCACAAATGGGTCTAAGTGGTTTATACACTTTCTGAATGTTTGGTACTCCATAAAATGAGGTGTCTTACTTCTTTCTTTTTTGAAAGAAAAAGATGGTAAAAAGAGAAAAAACAAAGAAACTACTCTAATTATGTTAAATGAATCCAATTGAAATCAATGAAAGAAAATTCCACTATTAGCAAGTCACTAACATATGAAGGATATATCATTTATATTTTAAAATACATACATATAAAATTAGAGTTTGATGTTAAGTCCAAATACTTACTAGGTTTTTTTCCTGGTTTCTTTCTCGTGATTTCCTAAAGGATCATTAACAGAATAATTTTACTGTCAGCATTGCATATGATTGTGTTTTTTTTACACAAATCACATGCTATGATTTTTCTGACGCATATTCTTAAGTTGTTGATGTCATGTAATCGAATGAACTATCTTACAACAAAGTAGTCCCACTAATGCAACTCAAAAATATTGGTTATCATTTTAAAGACATCTACTTTAAAATATATAATATATGTCTAAATTGTCAATATGAATGAGTCAGATAAAATTAAATTATTGGAAAAAATTTTTACCAAGCCACAAAAACAAAATGTTTAATTTATAAACGTTTTGTATTTTGAGAACGATTTCCTAAGTAAAAATCTCAATGTCAAATAAACTGTATATGTATATATATACATATATATATATATATATTATATATATATATATATATATATATATATATAAATATATATGTAATATATATATAATAAATAAATAATAAATTTAAACAAAAAAATAAAAAATAAATAATAATAAATTTAGCTATATATATATATATATATATATATATATATATATATATATATATATATAAATATATATATATAATATATATACATATATATACATATATATACATATATATATATATATATAATATATATATATATATATATAATATATATATACATATATATATATATATATATATATATATATATATATATATATATATATATATATATATAATATATATATATATATATATATATATATATATATATATATATATATATATATATATATATTATATATATATATATATATATATAAAACTTTTTTTGATGGGTTGGAGTCAATAAAAGGGGCTATTTGTTGACTATTTTTTACTCGAGCTTTCAATTGTGATTACAATTATTATCAAGAGCTTCTAAAAAATACAAAATATCTTACAAAGTTGAACTAGAAATAAAAAATTTTTTGTTAACTTTAAAAAAATTAGTTTTTTATATAAAAATGCTGCTTACATATTAATTACAAAAAATATTAATAAAAAAATGTCTTATTCTAATAAATGTTTCTCTGAAAAATTTTTTGATGAAGTTTCTTAACAAAAAAAATTGAATTTGTAAACAAAAATTGAATAGCTACAAACCAGCCTAAATGTCATAAATACTAACTTAATTGACATATTGTCAAAAATAAAATTTTGTTTAAAAAATTCTTCTTTGTTTAGTAACAAAAAAGAAGAAGATTTATTCACCATTGATAGATGCCCGAAAAAATGTAACAAATACATGGAAAATTCAAAATGTGATATTTTACTGACTGCATATATTATAAATTACCTAGAAATAATATAATTATAAATTTTGCTTAGATTTTGAATTTCTGACCTTTTGTTTAAATTATTATCACTTTTGCTAATACAAACCATTTCAAAAAAAGTTCTTTTAAATTTATTACTTTCACTACATAAAATTTTAATATTATCAAAACCCATAATATGGTCTTTGTCTATTACATGCTCTGCCAAAGCACAAGATAAAGAGTTGGCCTCAGTCCATTTCGTAAAATAATCCATAGCTACCAGGACATATTTATTTCCCTCATTCGTCTCTGAAAGTGGAGCTGCAATGTCGATTGCTACTCTTTTCTACAAACATTGTACTGTTTCATGGGTGCCCTCTTTTTACCAACTGGACCATTACTGGTTGCACACAGTTCACATTTCCGGCACCATCTTCTTACATCATCTTTACAGTTCACCCAATAGAACCATTCTCGAACCTTTTGCAGACTCTTCGTAATACCAAAGTGTCCACCTAATTCACCGTCATGTAACTGACGCAATACTTGTGACACTTTACTTTTAGGTACAATCAACTGAAGCTTAGATTCTGTACCATCATCGTTCTCAAAGGTTCTATAAAGAACATCATCTTTTAGCACTAGGCAATTCCATTGGCTCCAGTAACGCTTGACTTCGGGACTATATGCACTAATGTCTTGCCAAGAAGGTCTTTCACTTCGACGCATCCAATCCAATACTCTTTTTATACATGGATCATCTGCTTAAGCGTCTTGTAGCTGTTGAGGCATTGATTATTAACAACGGTGGTTCATCTCACGGGGCAATGTCGTTCTTCTAATTCAAGACAATGATTACGATTTACACTGTATGGCCGTCTTGATTGAGCATTAGCATTTGAATGACTTTTTCCAGCCCAGTGTTCGATCTGTTCTAGCTTTCTGACTGTTGTATTATTTTCTTGTAATTTACGACAAATGTGACCTACGTCGTTACCATTCCAACATCTGGGTTCACGTCTCTTCGTCATCATGCTACGAACTACCTACTTTCAGTACGATTTCCTCCAGACGTTTATCGTTTTGTACGTCGCTCTCTTCAGAGGTTCGTACTCGATAGCTGCGTGAAACTCGACTAGCTGTCTCGTATTCCAGGGCAACGTCGAGCGCTTCATCTAAAACTATCGGTCTTGCTAGTCTTAAAGCTATCTGTAGTTTACTGTCTCTCAACCCATTGACGAAGGCATCTACAGCAATTTGTTCCAAAATGTTGTCTAGTGCCTCTGGATAGGCCAACAGCTTTATACGAGCAACATTTGCTTCAAATTCTTGCAAACTCTCAGTTGCACGTTGGATTCTACTTCTTATTTGTACTTTGTAGACTTGCTGTAGATGGGCATCTCCGTAACGTTTGTCTAGTCGAGTGAACAAGGCTGGTAACATTTTTTTTGACCCTTAAGAATCGATCTTAGAATATCCGCAGCATCAGCTTGTAAAGCAGCAGTCAAGGAAACAGCTTTTTCTTGTTCTGTCCAATGATTTGCTGTCGCAATAGCTTCAAATTGTCTAAGGTATATGAACCAAGAAGACTTTTCATCAAATGGTGGCAATTTGAATCGCATATGATGTGTCGTTTCATCTCTAGGTGATTTTTCTTTTACTACTGGATCGAAGACTACTGTATTAACTGGTGGTAGCACTTTTGTATTGGTTATCATGCGCTCTAACTGTTTGATCTTCTCTTCTACGTCTTCTATCTTATCGTTTACATTTTTCTGTATCATATCGACTGTTCTTGAGACTTCTTCAAATTTCTCATTATTCTGGATACATATTTCTTTAATTATTTGTGTCTCGTCGAATCTTCTAGATACATTTTCGAATGATTCATCGAATCTTTTGGAAACGTTCTCTAATTTATCATCTTTTTTTTAGAAGATTCTTCAATCATTTGCGAGACGTTTTCAAATTTCTCGTCGAATCTTCTAGATACATTTTCGAATTTATTATCATTTTTTTTTTCGAAGATTCTTCAATCATTTGCGAGACATTTTCAAATTTCTCATTCAGTTAACAGTGTTAACTGTTTCTTCTGCTGATTGAAAGTGGAATGTCTCTGGGTCATCTCCATTCTTGTTAAGAACATTCTTCAGTCGTTCTTGGAGGATCTTCTTGGACCCGCTGCAGTCTTTATCGCATTCTTTTAGTTGCTTACGCAACTGTTTTATTGAGAGTTGTACTAGCAGCATCTTTGTACAGGCACACACGTACTTTTTTTTTAAATGTTCTTTCGTACAAAGGTCACTACCAAATTACGCGGATGTTCCCGACGAACAATACTTTTCAAAAGTTCCAAAGTCTTTTTTAAAAGTCACTGCTGAATTTATTTTCAAATCTCATACCGGACACCAACTGTAGCGAGATTAAAAATAAAACGAGCTGTTCGAATTTATATAAATATATTTATTTATAAGTTTACAGTTCGGTACTCTCTTATCAACTAAACTACCTCAATCATCGTTACTTATATATATATATATAATATATATATTATTATATATATTATATATATATATTATTATATTACAAATTCTTATGTTCGAGAATATCCGGGAGTAGTACCATCTCTAATTCGTTATTTGAAGCATGGATTTTCTTGCGTTCGAGAGATCTGTGGATGGTTCTCGAAGCCGTTTCGAAATACAACCGTTACATGGGCCATGCCGAAAGCATGTTCATAATAATATTGTATTGCTAATTAAATTTTCTTACTCGCTATTATTTCCATCATCTTTCAATGCAAATCGTATCCCTGGAGCAATAGTGCTGATACAGTTTATAAAAATATCATTTAAGATGTCATCAAAGATATCATTTATTCCACACTTTTCTTGGAAAGCTTTTTGCTATATTCTTTGCATAGGCCAGACAGTATTTCTCGTAACCTAAAATATCTATATAATATGGCCGCTTCGAGATATAGTCCATATTGCATTGTTAAATTTTTGCTAATTTAAAGTACCCTTTACACCGTGTGCTACTGATCTCACTCCCTTAAATTCACAAAAAATAAAAATAAACTAATTTTAAGATAAGTACAGACGTGCGTTTTTTATTGTTAGTTTATTGCTGTAGTTCTGACACTTTTATTAATTTACCATCTTCCGAGAATCAATAAGTACTGTATCTTTCGAAAAACAATGGGTGTTTTAGTTTGTATGAAGCTCTAATAACTTTTGTGTTTTGTAAGAGCTTAATTACTAAATACAAAATTTTTCCTGAAAAGCAAAAAATTGATCATAAGTATATAATAACCAATAATGTCTAAACTTCGGCTGATGTAAGACTTATTTACAGGTATTGAGTTACACGTGTAACTTGTATTCCCTATAGTTTGTGTGGATAAATATATTTATAATCATTCAGACCACTGAGATATTAACATGTTAAACATAACCAAAGTTAGCATAGCCATTGTTTCTTGGCGTAACACTTCGGCAATAAATTAGCAATACATTCCTTACGGTTCGCTTTTTCGTCGATATCTCGGTTTTTCAAGGGTGTGTTTTGAGCTTGGGGATGATGGGGTAGTTTTTTTGGATTGGTTACTATACCAATCAACAGCAATTAATTAGCAATAAAATATGCCGACAATAATTTTTTTCTTTTCGTAATAAAGTAGCAATAAATTAGTAATAAATTACAATGTTGGCCTTAATTCGGCCTTATAAAATAGATATGCTAACTTTACAGACATCAAAAGAGTTTTAAACGTTTGTAATATGAAAATATAAATTCGTTGTTTTTGGGCTGGTCAATGGAGGTGATAAATTTTATTGATATCATAAGAATCGTGAAGATTTTAAAAATCGTGCAACGTTTATTTATTTAACAACTTTATAGAAACTGACTTACCCTTTAAAATGCATTTGCTTTTTGTCAATAGGACACTGTGATCAAAAGATATCGAATTTTTACTGTCGGTTACGGTATATAGTTCAAAGTTATCTTAGGGATAGGAGTAGTAAACTTTCTTGCATCTTTTTCGGAGTATCAAAATTGACATTCTCACAAAATTTAGCTTGTTCGTATTATTTTTAGAGATTCCGTGGCATTTTTGTCTCCGATGACTGGAGTATAATCTACTGTACTAATAATATTCAATATTAAATTTTGTACTTCGAATTGATTTTTTCTTTTTTAATAGTGTCGTAATGCCATTCTTATGTGCCCTTTTATTTCTCATATTTAGTTCATATGTACGGTTTAATCTAATGGTTTTTACACTTTTATATTATAATCTTGTTTTTAAAGTTGTTGATTTAGGTCTTTTTTCATATGTGTATGTTATACGAGCGAACGAGTTTTATTGTCGAACCAGATGTTAGTTTATAGTTTTACAGAATTTTAAAATATTACAATACATATCGATTAATTGCAAGTGTCTGTCTTTTAATTTGTTTTTGTTTATGTGGTGCATCTCGAGAAATTATCTTTTTATAGTTGTTTGCTATATCCAAGATCTTGACATCTGATTAAATATATGTCTGACCTGTTGTGTTGGAATGATGTGCTACTGCACACAATTTTTTTGTTTTGAAGTCTCTCTGTTTTGCACTCTTATGCTGCTTTATTCTTTGTTTTAACCACTGAGATGTTTGCCTATATATTGCCCATCACATTCGAGACAAGAAAGCTGGTAAATAAGATGATTCTGATTTAAATGCTGTATCTGGTCTTTAAGCATCGAGAATAATCTATAATTGGATCATTATCATCATCATCCAGCCCCATTTTCACATCCATTGTTGGATATAGGCCTCATCCAAACGTCTCCAGTTCTCTCTATCTCTAGCTGCTGCAATCCAGTTTGTTTCTATTCTCCTTAGGTCGTCGGTCCATCGGGTGGGTGGTCTGCCTCGGCTTCGCTTGTCGACTCTTGGTCTTCACTCCAATAATCTCTTCGTCCATCCTCTGTCTTCCATTCTAGCAACATGCCCAACCCCCCTCCACTTTTGTTTATTGATTTGCAGTATAATATCGTCTACGCCAGTTTGTCGGCGTATCTCCTCATTTCTCACGCGACCTTTCAAGGTCAGGCCCAGCATTGATCTCTCCATTCGCCTTTGTGTTACCCTCAGTTTTTCGGCAGTAGCTTTCGTTAAAGTTAGGGTCTCTGCTCCATAGGTCAAGACTGGTTAAGATGCATTGGTTAAATGCCTTCCTTTTCAGGTGAATTGGGATATTTGTTTTAAAAATGTCTCTCATCCTTCCATATGCCGCTCATCCCAACGTGCTTCGTCTATTTAGCTCGCAGGTTTGGTTGTCTCTGGTTATTCTAATTTCATGACCCAAGTATGTGTATTTATCGATTAATTCTACCTTGTTGTTATTGATCTGTATCTATTCGTTGGGAACCATATTGGTCATCATTTTGGCTTGCTCGAAATTTATCTCCAGCCCAGTTTCTTGTAGTATGTCATTCAGTTCTTGGAGCATGTCTTTGATCACTCCCAGATTATCTGACAGAAGCACGATATTGTCCGCAAAACGTAGATGGTTTAATCTTTCTCCGTCGATGGATATTCCTTTCTCCTGCCATGTTAGTCTATTAGATGCATACTCAAGAACGGTAATGAACAGCTTTGGTGACATGGTATCACCTTGCGTGACTTCCCTTTTTATCTTTATTTTATTAGTTGCAGAATGTATACTTATGGTTGTTGTGGCATTTTCATATATATTTTTGAATATATTACAATATCTGTGGTCGACCCTGCAATCTTGTAGTGCTCTTAAGATGGACGGTAGTTCCACTGTATCAAACGCCTTCTTAAAGTCTACAAATATCAATGCCAAGGGACGGTTATATTCGTTAGTTTTTTTTATCAGGGTTTTTAGGCATTCCAGGTGATCGTTTGTTCCGTAATTAGGGCGAAAACCGGCTTGTTCCCGAGGTTGGTAAAAATCCAGCTTTGTTTCTAATCATTTCCATATTATTCGGGTGTATAATTTATAAAGATGGTTAAGGAGACTGATTGGTCTGTATCTTTCCAGGTCTGCTATATCTCCCTTCTTGTGTAAGAGTACCGTTATTGAATTATTCCACTTTGTTGGGATATTTTGATTCCATAGGCATAGATTAAAGAGCTTTTGATTTTTGGCTATCAGTACTGGGCCTCCTATCTTTATCTCTTCCGTGACGACACCGTCCTTCCCCGGAACTTTGTTATTCTTCATCTTTTTTAGAGCCTTGTAAATTTCGTCCAAGGAGATTTCTGGGATATCTTCGGAACCCTGATTTTGAACCTTCCTTTGTTGATATTCAACTATATCTAGAGTCGATTGGTTGCTATATAATGTCTCATAGAATGACTCCACAATTTGTAACAAATGTTCTCTGTTTGATGTGATGTTGCCATTTCTATCCTTGAGTTTGACTATTTGTTTATTTCCATTTGTGAGTTTGCATTTTATTATTTTCATACTCTTATTTTCCTCAATGGTTTTGAGGATTTTCTCATCTTTGTATTTTCTTAGGTCTTTTCTGATTTCTTTTGATACTTACTTGTTTATTCTATTTATATCGTCGTTACTAGAGTTTTCGTCGCTTCTCAGTAGTCTTCTTTGTTCCATTTTTTCTGTGTTTCCAGACTAATTTTTTCTTCCTTCACGCTTTTTGGGCAGCATTTCTTTTGAGCTTTTGTTATTGCTTCTACTATTATGTCATTTAGGATGTTAATATTATTTTTTGATGAGTTTTCTTGTAGGAATTTACCGATATGATCTTTAAAATTTTCTTCGTTGTTTGGATGTATCCATATGTTTATTTGCTTCTTTTTTATCATATTGTGTCGTTAATAGTTGGTATTTAACACAATGGTGGCTCTCACCATACGATGGTCGCTTGATTTTGCAAATTTATTTAGCACTGTCACATCTGTAAATATGTATCTTTTATCAGTGATAAAGTAATCGATCACGTTTGTCGTCTTCCCATCTGGGCTTTTCCACGTCCATCTGCGGTGAGGTTTCTTGTAGTAGTAACTGTTCATTAGGAATAGGTTTTTCTCTAATAGAAAGTTTAAAAGAGTGTCGCCGCGGTTATTCCGTCCTTGATTTCCAAAATTTCCAAGAGCGGTTTCTGCTGGATCCAGTTTTGTTCCTATTTTGGCGTTAAAGTCTACACATATAACTGTGAAATGTGTGCGCTTGTTTGTGATGGCTGTGCTTAAATTATCATAAAAGACTTCGATCTCCTCGTCTGTATATTCTGTTGTTGGAGCATAGACTTAGATAACTTTAAGATTATATCTAGTATTTATTTTGAACGTGGCATATGTAACTCTAGTGGATACTGATTGGACAGTTTTTAGATTTTCTGCTAGCTGTTTGTTTATGAAGAATCCGACACCTCCTACTGACTTATGTTGTTCTTCGTGATAGTAAAACAAGTGACCGGATTTTAGGGTCTCAAGGCCTTCACCTTGCCCTCTCACTTCACCAACTCCGACGATTTCCCATCTAATCTTTTCTAATTTTTCTTCCATTTCTTTAAAGCTTTCATCAGAAAGTAGAGTTCTAGTATTCATGGTTGCAATTTTGAAAACTGTTTGTTTTTTAAAGCATACTCTTGTCTAATTTGTGTCCCCCCAGAATCCTTGGGACAGACTGATAAATCAGTGTGAGAGTGTCTACTCACCTGGGGTAGTTTCCGTTTTTTTTTTAAAATCTAACATTTGTAAAATCGGACATTTGTAAGGGTTTTTGGCTAAGTTCAATGCCACGCGAGCCACTGCGTGATGGCAAGGTTTCAGTTTCAGCCGCCCACTCTGGGAACAGACGCTGTTTGCAGCCGCCCACTCTGGGCCAGACGCCGCTGCTGTCGCAGTATCACAGCCGCTTAACTCATAATGTGAGTGACGCCTGTGAGTATCTGGAATTAAGCCTACAGGATTTTTACTTCCCATAGCCTTAATCTAATAATGACATTACTGCTGCCTAATGTCATATCCTCAGTTGATCCGCGGGTACTTATTTGGCAATGCCTTATTCGTACCTGTCCTGCATATCTGCAGGAACTTTCCCTATCAACCATGTGTGACGTGCCGTGTCGATGTTGAGGACATCCCCCGCCCAGTCTGTCTTCCGTGGAGTACAGAACAGCCCCACCAGCACGGTCTTAGCTATAGCTCTATATAATTGGGTATATATATATATATATATATATATATATATATATATATATATATATATATATAGATATATGCATATGCAAAGAATAAATCTTTTAGCAAAAAGCTGCTATCGCTTTGTTGTATTAAATTGGCCAAATATATGGCCTAGGAGGACAAATTCGTTAAACTTCCCGTGCTCGAATCGGTATCACTAAAGTGTTATGATCATTTCGGCCTATCCCAGCCATCGTCAGACACTTGGGCTGATACAAATTCAAACACGGAAAGTAGAACGAATGTCTCCTAAAGCTTCACCACTGCAGTGGTGAAGCTTTAGGAGACATTCGTTCTACTTTCCGTGTTTGAATTTGTATCAGCCCAAGTGTCTGACGATGGCTGGGATAGGCCGAAATGATCATAACACTTTAGTGATACCGATTCGAGCACGGGAAGTTTAACGAATTTGTCCTCCTAGGCCATATATGCATATATATATATATATATATATATATATATATATATATATATATATATATATATATATATGTATATATATATATATATATATATATATATTATATATATATATATATATATATATATATATATATATATATATATATATATCGCACTAATAATACAATAGTGTCGTAACTCAAAAAAGATGATTTTTCAGAATCAACGAAAAACTGATTACTCATTTCCTATTGCAGGTAAAAATAAAATTAATGCATAATATGTTTCTAATTAATATTAAATGAAGTTTTTTTGTACTCTTTGTTAAATAAAAATACTGACAGTGAAGTTATTAAAAAAATTTGAGTTAACAATGTATTGCTCTAAGCAAAATGTTCAAAATGAAATATTATTTTTAGGTATGACATTATTTATGAAATATTTTGTGTTACTACAATTTGATTTACTATTTTTTCTGTGGTTTACGTTAGTTTTTGGACTTACAACAATTTTGGGAACTTGATTCTTGGTTATTTGTTAACTTCGGATCTAAAGAGATTGCATTACACGTTAACAATTACCGAGAATTGTCAATTTTGGTATTAATAAATAAATCAAGACTGTTTTTAATTACGTTTATATTATAATTAAACAAACTCAGATACAGATAACAAAATACAGTATTCTTGAACATTTTGTACTTAATCTATATATTTAACAAAATAAACCTTCTGAAAAAAGAACACAAAATATAGTCATATTTAAGTAATTCGTGATTAATTAAAAGGACCTATTTAAAAGAAAAACAAATTATTTAAACTTAGTCTCAAAACTCAGAGTTTCAATCAGTCTCAAAATCAATTATTACTGATTACAATTAAATACAATTTTAATTTTTAATCGATCAAATCCTTAGTAAGTTTCACGGTAACTTCTGGGTATTACATTTTTGTCAAGCAATTCCTTTAAGTCCCTTTTCTTATTTTCAGTTAAAGGTATCTTGTTTGTGTACTCTCGTGTCAAACCATTAGCAAATAACGAAATCTGGTTTTCAGTTCGTCGTAAGCTACGTACGAAAACTTTTTGGTAATCTTCATCTTCGTAAGAGTTCTTATAAAAGAAAGTAAATGGATGTTCGTTTTCAACACGAAATACCTTAATGTCATGCCATTTGATTTTGTCTTTTTCTTCATTAACATTAAAATTGTTACCCCACTATTCTTGAAGTAATTTCATATTGTAAAATTTTTCATTGGTCATTTCAGTCACGCTATAGGGTTTGCTTGTCTTTTTAGCCGACTGAATTAATGTCATATATTGTTGTGGGACATACCCTGGACCAGATTTTACGAAACGTTTTACTTGCTTTTCTATGACGCTATGCACATTGTCACCCTCGTTTTGAGAGTGACCGCGAATCAGAAATTTATGGGTTATGCTTTTGACATTCATTTTTTGTACTGAGTACGCATATGCTGTAAGGATATATTTATTTTTTTGTTGTCCGCAACAATTATCAGAATAAAATATAAAATCCAGTTCTTTACCAGGATTATTTCAGAGTACAACTCCCAATCTCATTCACACCACGTGTTCCCTCCGTTTCGTCCCAAAAATAGCATTCGACATTTTTAGCGAACAAGTCACTCACAGTAAAATTAAAACAGTTATTTCTACTTTTGTAAAAAAATAATGAAACTTGGCCTTTTGGTATTGGCATCACAGCTTGTAAGTCATATACAGCGACTATTGTTGAATCTATGTTCGCATTTTTGTCTTTTTCTTTCTCTTTTCTGGACAGTTCTTTTTCTTTCAAATGGTTTTCGTACGCCACAATAATATTCTTTTTTCCATCTTCATCAGAATTTTTGAAATTTTCGCAAAGATCACACTGATCTTTTTTTGGTGTGTGGAAGGAAATGTTAAAGTCTTTATTAAAAATGCGGTTAAAGGTAGATGCTGACGCAAATCATAAACTTCCTTCTGTACATTTATCTTTGTAGTCTCGATATAAATCAGCTAAAGACTTGTCACACTGGATATATTCCCGTGACGTCTGGGCTCTAAGGTAATGTGATTTGACGCGTGGTATAGCATTTATAAAATGTTTGATACCTTCACAGATCTCCGGTTCCACAGTACGTTGTTTGCCATATTTTCCACATAATTCATCTTGTATTAAACCACACTCTGTTTTTTGGATAGTGCTGTAGCAATGGGTCGATCGTTTATAGCAAGAGTATTTTTAAACATTGTTTTGCAAACTCTAATGAGATCGTTGTTTAATGTAAAATTAAATCCAGTATTTAGTTTGCGAACATTTTTTGTTGAAGAATATCTGTATTTTGGTTTAATTTCTATAGTATGTCTACTAATGAATTCTCTTTGTTTTTGTAAATCTCCCAAATTCCAATACTTATTAAAAATATCTTGTCTTGATGTCTCGTTTATTCGAGAACGACAGTTTAACCTGCATTTTTTGTCACAAGTCGGACCCATTTTCCTTGCAGGCACTTGTTTTTTTTCACTGATTCATACGCTATGCCAGTATGGCGAAGTCGTTTGGCTACACTGTGTTTCCAGGTTTTAATATTACGTATCCTCTTTTTGCCCTTAGTATTATTGTTTTGATCTTCCAAGGAAAATTTTATTTCATTAGTTAACCCACTAGTTCCAGCAAAAGGACTTAAATTATGAACAACTCTATCATCCGAGCTACTTGATGAACAGCTACTGGTAGAAGAGCTACTCGATGAAGAGCTTCTTGAAGAAGAGCTACTTAATGATGTTATTGTTAGGCCTTGAAGCAAACTATAGGTTTTACTTTGCACACCAGGAACGAAATGCGGATTTCGGTCGGAATCATCGGAATCAAAGTCGCCCTGGTCTGAGTGGATCGGTGAAATGTAATATTGCCCGTGGTTGGATTCTATAATATATTTACAATTACTAACCTTACTAAAGAAACTATTTACGTCAATTTCTTGAAGTACTTGATCACTCGTAAATGGTGAATGTATAGAAGGTGATCGTACTTTCGCAACGTCACTGTTTTCTATTTGGACATCAGGTTCATTATTTCTACTCTTCAGTGACAATATTGACGGTGAAGAGATTTCCTGCTCGCAGTCCTCAGCATTTGTTGCCATAGCAACAAGTAGTCGCCCACGACGCATAGGTATTAAACCTACAAATGAATCAATTAATATTATTAGATTAAGTATATAGGTACTTGACGGAAGAATGTCACAAAGAGTGTATTAACTCTAAATTTATAAAATAAAGTAGTTGATAAGCTTTCTTAATAACAATGCTAGACTTCTTAAATCAGTTATTACTATTCGGTGATCGACAAATAGATATTGATTAATAAATGTTTTAAAAACAACAACAAAAATGGTTTAAAGGGATTATTCAACAATAATGTAGCATGTCAAAAATAATGAACTGAACCAAGAATAGTGTCGTTAGTAAAAATAATAATTTAAAAAGTGCTGGAGTAAATCAGTAATAGTGTAATAACTAGAAAAACAACAATATTATGGTTAGGTTCAAATCAGCAAGAATGTAATAACTTGAAATATAACTATGAAAATTACATACCTGATTCAGCAATAACGTTGAAACTCGAAATGATGAGCAAAGCAATACGTGCGTTCCCGATCACCGTTGGTTGCAACTAAAGATCACGCGATATTGTGAAGGGGGTGACGACAGTCGGTCAGTCATGAATATCGTCTTATGGCGCCATATCTTATTCATTTATTGCACTATTAAAACGACAGTTTTATTGACTTATAGGGAATTAAATTTTACGCGTGAATATAATGTTATGTCAATTTCGACGAATTTTGAGTTGCGACACTATATATAAATATATAGATATATATATATATATATATATATATATATATATATATATATATATATATAAATATATATATATATATATATATATATATGTATGTATATATATATATATATGTATATATAATATATATATATATTATATATATATAATATATATATATATATATATATATATATATATATATGTATATATAATATATATATATATATATATATATATATATATATATATAAATATATATATATATATATATATATATATATATATGTATGTATATATATATATATGTATATATAATATATATATATATATATATATATATATAATATATATATATATATATATATATATATTATATATATATATATATATATATATATATATGTATATATAATATATATATATATATATATATATATATATATATATAATATATATATATATATATATATATATATATTATATATATATATATATATATATATTTATGTATATATATAAATAATCAAAAATAAAAAAATAAACAAGCCAGATAATTTACGAAGGATTTTAACTCTGCAAGATGCTTGCAAAATTATTTTGCAAATGCCTACAAAAAATGTAGTTGAAACAAGTTGCTATTTTGACAGCGTATTTTTAATAATAAAAATAAATTTTCTAAAAAAGACAAGTCATTTTGATGAGATTTTCTACCTGCCAGGTGATCAAAAAATTATACGTGTGAGCGTATATTGACAGATGTTTGCATCGTTGATCCCAGCGATTCAATTTCGAAAAAAATCACGTGACCTCAAGAAACCCATGCTATTGTGCCACAAAATTTTGGAGTGATCTCAATTGCAAAATACTACTAATACTACCCACGTCTTAGGAAAAAAAATTGTAATGTCGGTTTATAAATGAGTGTGTGACAGTGAGCAAAAGGTTATGGAAAAATTATTTATTTTGTTTTGTTTTGTTTGTTGTGTTTTCTTTTTGTAATATATTAAACTCACTAACTATAATATTACGAATACAAGATACTCACTATATTATTGATAGTATTATACATTCTAAATGAATACGATAGTTCTAACATCTGCACGCATACAACTACTTGCTCGAATACCGAAGGGTCCTTTAGAACCGTTAAAAATAATTTTAACATAGAAATTTAATAATTATTTTTATTTTGTAAATATATTTTGATGTATTGAGCAATGGAACATTAGGGTATACCAAAGAAACTGATCCGTCTACTAAAAATGACATTAAATCACTCTAAGTGTGAAATTGCTTCGCAGGGTCACATATCAGATCAATTTACGGTTGCAAAAGGCTTGAGACAGGGAGATCCTTTATCCACTACATTATTCAACTTAGTGTTAGAAACTGTAATCAGAAAATGCAACATGAAGATGGAAGAAACAATCATGAAAAATTAACACCAGTGCTTGGCATTTGCTGATGATTTAACGATCCTAGCAAAAACCGAGAAATAATTAAGAAGAGCTGTGATGAAAATCTTCGAAGAAGCACAAAAATTCAGATTGGAACTAAATGAAAACAAAACCAAATATATGATCATGTGAGGAACAAAAGGGAAAAAAAAAGACTTTAGTGTGAGGTCTGTAAGTGGTAAAAGCTATAGTTTTAAAAGGGTGGACAAATTTGAATACTTGGGTGTAGTTTTCGATGAAAATGGAAAAGAGAAATGGGAGCTGGAAGCCAGAATGGCAAAAAGGAATAAAAAATTAGATAGTTTAAGAGCCCTACTGAACTCAGAATACGTTTCTAGATAAGGTAAACTCAGAATATATAAAACAGTAATTCGACCCACAGTAACATATGCAGGTGAGACATGGATATTAAATAAGAAGGAAGAGGATACTCTGGAAAGATGGGAAAGGAAAATACTGAGAAGCATATTCGGAGGACGGAAGACAGATGATGGTTGGGAGAGAAGAACCAACAATGAATTAATGGCTTTATAATAATAATTTCTCCATAACGATGAAAATGGTAAACGTTGGTTGGTTCGCCGCAACGACAATGTATTAATTCTTTCTCTATACCGATATCGTTCTCTCTTTATAGCGATGACTTTTCAGCGTTAAATAGTTGATGACAATTGTGTTATTGTATTTAAAGTTCAGACTGCCTAAGTCATGAGTGGCAAGGTCGTTGTCCAGCGGTTGTTTTAATTTGCGCTTAAGGAATACGGCCACCTATTCTACTCATTCTTATGAAAGGGTTAAGTGACTCGCTTTTATTATTCGACCGACGTGCCTAACTCTTATCACACAGATGTAATCTATTGACGACTTTTCATTTCCAGTTTGAGTTGTATCTCAGTGTGTCAACAGTCAACATGGTTTCGAAAAAGCATAAGGTGAAAAGCAATCGGATGTCGTTTGCCGTACTCCTTAGTCAACTGTGGCTACGATGCGGAAGGACAGGAAAAAAAGGCTTGAACCAGAGATGTAGGGTGGTAGCAGGAAGAAGTTGCGGAAACCTCAGTACGAAGATTTAGATCGCGCTATGCTTCAGTGGTTTCAGTAGCAGCGAATGAACCATATTTCACTTTCTGGGCCTGTGGTCAGGACAAAAGCTGAATCTTTTGCAACTGATCTTGAAATTGCAAATTTCAAGGCATCTGAGGGTTGGCTGAGCAAGTGGAAGAAGCTGCGGCACAAGATCAACTACGGGCAAATCAGCTGAGAGGCTCGCGATATTAACAAAAACGTAACGGACGATTGGCTACAAAACGTGTGGCCTGGACTGAAGGCACGTTATGCGTCAGACGACATCTTCAAGGCTGATGAGACTGGATTGTTTTTTAAAATGACACCAAACAGAACTTTAAAATTTAAATCGGAATAGTTGGTGGAAAGCTCTCCAAGGAATGCATTACAATTTTAGTGACCGCTAAAAGGTTCGCAAAGCACATGACAGGTTTGGTGAAGCGAAAATTGTTAGTGATAGGGAAGTTGAAAATCCACGTTGCTTTAAAAACATAATAAATCTACCTGTGACCTATAAATCAAAGAAGAGTGCGTGGATGATTTCAAATACTTTTGAAGAAGCGATAAGAAAGTGGGATATCGAACTTAAAAGAAAAAAATTTTTCTGCTTGTAGACAATTGTCCTGCTCATCCTATACTGTACGACCATCAAAACATTGAACTTTGTTTTCTGTCAGCAAACACCTTGAGATCCAGCCGATGGACCCAAGTGTGATCAAGAGTTTGAAAAGCCATTACAGGAGAAGACTTTTGATGGTATTGGTTGAGAACAATGGCAATCTTAAACTAAAGATTCTTGACGCCATCCTAGTGATTAGTAAATACAATAAAACATTTCTTCAAACACGCAGAATACAGACAGGACACAGACAGTTTGAACTTACTATCACCTACGGACCGGAAGAGCTAACAGATTTTGAATAATTTGATGAAAATGTAGCCAAAATATCTGGACTCTCTGAAAAGGACATCCTACAGTTCGTGCAGAAGAAGAAAACAGTGACCCAGAAGTGGAAGCAGAGCCAGAACTAGCTCCGACCCCTCAGTAGGCATTGAGTGTGGCAAAAGTACTGCATTTATTCTTCATCCACCAGGAAGACGATATCAGTGCTGTGGAAGATTCTATACGTCTTTAGGACAAGGTCAGGTCAGTTCTATGGAAAAGGAAAAGGAAACAGACCAAGGTGGCAGACTTTTTTTGGTAATATAAGCAAAATATATTTTACAGTAGCATATTATTTTTTTATTGTACTGTACACATGTTTTAATTGTACATTCATGTTTTTATATTATATTGCTGGATTTATTCTTTAATAAATCTATGTAGTGCACAATACAGCCTTAATTCATTTATATTCGTTTTACTACATTTTTTAAATTAAAATAGGGTATTTACTACAGTATTATTAATATTAGAGTACCGAATTTTGTCTCTTTCTGTATAACGATCTCTCCTTATAACGATGAAAATTCGAAAATTCCCGGTCCCTTGCATATCGTTATATAGAGAGAGAGGACTGTATATATATATATATATATATATATATATATATATATATATATATATACATATATATGTATATATATGATTATTGCTGTATACTTGTTAAGGACTATACAACCGATTATTCTCTATGATGGTTTGACTTCATAACGGCAGGTAAAGTGAAGATAGGTGAATTGCCTCTGACAATCCAATGTCGCTTCAGTCATTGTGTAGTCACCTGGTAGCGAAGTAAATTTTATTCTTTGATAAAGCTTAATGTTAGTCATTGTGTAGCAAGAAGCCTTAAATCAGCCTGATTGTTCTCCTTGGATATATTAAATATAAATCTGTTGTCTAGGGTAGAATCGATTTTGGATCTGGCTCGTGCTTCCATTTTTTTTTATTATTTCGTGGGTACATCCATATTAATTTGGTGGTCGACATGTTCAATTTTATTTGAGTTTGGTTGTTATATTGCGAATTGTTATAAAATCTGCCTGATTTTCTCACTTTGGATATGCAATATATATAAATCTGGTGTCCCTTGTTGAGTCAATTTGGTCTAACTTACCCATTCAGCGATTATTATCGGAGTATGTGTAGTTATTTATTTGGTTATATTTGGTATGTATTTTGGTCACTCCTACCTTTACTAGTGGTAGAGTGTTACAACTCCTTTTACGAGACTCTTAAATTCGTGGTTATTTTTAATCGTTCGAGTCTGATGTAAAAGTGGAAGTTGTTATTTATTTGGTTATATTTGATATTTATTTTGGTCACTTCTATCTTTATTGATGGTAGAGTGTTGCAACTCCTTTTACACGGCTCTTAAACTTGTGGTTAATTTTAATCGTTCGAGTCCGATGTAAAGATAGAAGTTGTTAGTTATTTGATTTTAATGAGTTTATATTTTGGTTGCTCCTACCTTTAGTTGTAGTTGAGTGTTTGTGGTATTGAAGCAATTATATATGGTATAAATGATAAACCACTTGTGGTTTATCATTTATTAGGTAAGTCACAGATGAAAGACTCTGTGCAATGAATTATATGTGATCAGAGTAATATCTGAGTCACTATATTATGTTGGTTAGTATTCACACTAGTGTTGGATACCACGGTGTGTGATTACTGTTAAGTATATTTAGTTAGTGTTTATTAATTTCAATGTGGTTTCCACAGTTTAAGCAACTTAGTATACGTTAATTCGATATTTAATACAAAAATTTACCTTTAACTTTTCATTATGCAATTAGAGGTATGTTTATAAGTCAGTCCATATGTCATTTAATAACTACAGACCATTTAATGGGTATTATATCATTGGGTTCCCAGTAAGAAAAAAAAAAGAAAATGGCTTTTCTGTTTTTTCCCCAGTTGTAGCAGATTGTAACGATACGATCGTTAATAATCTAATCTAATTTGATGCCGTTGGAGTATGCAACCCACAATACGATCTCAAATAGTTCATTTTCATGCCTTTCGAACATCGATATCGATGATAAGATAATCGATTACCTTGTCATAAGGGAAAAAGAATAACGTAATGGCCATTTTGGAACAGAACTTCCTAGAGATAAGGTGTTGAGTTTTCGACAGGCAGGACTTGGGGGGAGAAAAAAAAATTTAAGTTATTTTATTCTTTTTTTTGGGAAAGGTGAAGAATTTTTTTTTGGTTGTTATTTAAGAAGTATGTGCATTAGGAAGTTATGTTGTTTTATGAAAAATAAAACCTCCAAATAAGTTCTGGTAAGTTATCACACATCTTCCATCTAAATTTGCCTATTCTTAGTCGTCTAAATCTTCTCAGCCTACTACAAATATCCAAATATCATTCCTATTTTTTTATATATACATATAAGATTCCATATATTCATATATTCCAGTAACACTAAATATTTGAGCCAAGGTCACTTCATGGCAAATATATTCTAGTTTTTGTGACTAGAACAAAACTATATTAAATACAAGAACCTAGTATAAAAAAAGGCTTTTTTTGTTTCTTGCATCCTGCCGGCCACAACTAAGACTGGAATTACACTTTTATTTGGGAAGGATTTTTTTTTGGATTTGGGGAAGGATCATCACCTTTATTTGGGAAAGAAATTTTTAATTTTGGGAAGAACTACAACACTTGGTTGGTCTGCCAGTCCTTAAGGGCTGATACACGGAACATAGGCTGATCCATCTAGAGTCCTTCCACTACGTGAACGACTGGTATAAATGAACCGTCGCGAGAGTTGGCGCTGGGGTTGGCGCGAGAGTTGGCGCGAACATTTCCGACTGTGGAGTTTTGATTCGAGGATGGAGGGGGCGATATTTTCTTTATGAGAGGTCTCCATGTAGAAGGTAACCGTATGGCGTCATCTCTTTTATTAAGACAATTTGGCCTTTTTTCTATTTTTATGGCTTCTCGGATAATTCTAGGTTTATAGAAGCGAATGGGGGCTATGGTTCTGGAGTTTTCAAAATCAATTTTATGCACTGTATGAAGATAGTGTTGACCGACAGCTGAAATTGAATCAGAATTGCGAACAGAAATGGAATGCTCATAAATCCTATTTTGGATTCTTCGATTTGTTTGGCCTATATAGGATCGGGGACAGTCTGCACAATGTATTTCATAAACTCCGTGTTGTTCATTTGGAATATTGTCTTTGATAGATCGGACAAGAGATGAAAGTTTCTGTTGGGGAGTAAATTTTGTTTTTATTCCTCTTGGTTTCAGAATTCTGTCGATTTTCTGTCAGTGAAACCTTTGATATAAGGAAGAAAAGCTTTCGTATGATAAGGGTCTGAGTCTTTGGGTTGAGATTGAGTGGGAGATTGATGTCTGTGAATACTCCTATTGATGTGATTTTCGCGGTAACCGTTTTGGATTAGGGCTTGTTTTAAACAAGAGAGCTCTGCGGGTCCAATTGCATAATCGGAAAGGCGTATTGATCTGGACACAAGCGTATTAATGACTGAATTAATTTGTGAAGGTGGATGGTGAGAGTTGGCATGCAAGTAACGATTGGTATGTGTAAGTTTTCTTGTTTCTTGATGAAAACATCGAGAAACGGTAGGAATGAATCAGTTTCCATATCCATCGTGAACTGAATACTAGGATGTATACCATTCAGATGAGTTTGAAAAGATACTAAAGCCTCCCTTCCATGGGGCCAAATGACGAATGTATCGTCAACATATCGTAGCCAACATGTGGGCTTGAGCATTGATGCGGATGGTGCTCGGGTCTCGAAGTCTTCCATAAAGATATTGGCAATTACTAGAGATAGAGGGAAGCTCATTGGGGCACCAATTATTTGTCTGTAGAATTTGTTTTGAGATGAAATAGTGTGATCTTATCTTATAAGGGTGCTAACATGCAAAAATGCAGAAACTATAGAGGAAAGTCTGACCATCATACAAGAAACAGTGAGAGAAATAAAAGAACATCACCTGAAGAAAGACACAGAGAAACGCAAATTGTGGATGACCGATGAAATACTTGAGCTTATGGATCAGAGAAAAAAAACAAAGAAAATCTCTAAGAATATAAGAAAATACATACAATCGTCAGAAGAAAAATAAGAGAAGCCAAAGAGAAACAAAAAACAGAACAATGTCAAGAAATAGAAGAGTATCAGAGTCGATATGATAACTTCAATGTTCATCGAAAGGTGAAGGAAATAGCTGGAAAGTTTCAAAAATGCAACAGCGGAAAAATAACAGATAATGAAGGCAATCTTGCCATAACCAAAGAAGATAAAAAAAAGTATGGGAAGAATACTTGGGGAAACTTTTCCATGACCTTAGAACAGTACAAGAGCCCACCGTTGAAGAAAATTCAGGTCCCGAAACCAGAAGAAATAACGGCAGCCGCCAGACAAATGAAGGATGGAAAGACACCAGGACTTGATGAAATTCCTGCAGAACTGCTGAAGCTATTAGATACAGAACAAATAAAAATAATACCTGACATATTTAACGAAATACACAAGGCAGGAAAAATACCAGTAGAGTGGCTCAAATCGGAGTTCGTACCATTGCCCAAAAAACCAGGAGCAAAAGTTTGTGAAGATTATAGGACAATAAGCCTAACGAGCCATCTGCTGAAGCTGTTTTTAAAGGTCATCCACAAAAGAATTTACCGGAAATACGAGGAACAAATTGCGCCCAATCAGTTTGGATTTGTGAACGCCGTTGGTACGAGGGAAGCTTTATTTAGCGTGCAGATCTTGTTTCAGAAATGTAGAGATGTCAGCTGTAATGTTTTGCATGCCTGATTGACTACAAGAAGGCTTTCGATAGAGTCAGGCATGAACAAATGATGGAAGTGCTGAAGACGACAGGGATTGATGGAAGAGACTTAAAAATTATAGCTAATCTGTATTGGAATCAATTAGCGGTACTCCGAATAGATGGAGAATATACAGAACAGGTCAAAATCTTAACAGGAGTGAGACAGGGGTGCATAATTTCACCACTGATATTCAATCTGTACTCGGAGCACATTTTTGAAGAGGCCCTAAGAGATATTGATGAAGGCATCTCAATAAATGGAGTCAAGCTTAATAACCTGCGGTATGCAGATGATACAATCGTGTTTTCCAATACCATAGAAGGGCTGCAAAACTTAATGAACAAAATAACAGAAACAAGTAGAGCCTATGGACTGGATATAAACACCAGCAAAACCAAGCTAATGATCATGAGCAAGCAAAACATAACTGGAGCAAATCTGTATGTGAACCAAATGAGAATTGAACGTGTCTCACAATACAATTACTTGGGAACTATAATCAATGAGTCGTGGGACAATATCCAAGAGATTAAATGTCGCATCGGAAAGGCCAAAAGTGCATTCTTGGCTGTGAGCTCTGTGTTCAAAAGCCATGACCTCACCCTGAAAACAAAAATAAGGCTCCTTAAATGTTACGTATACTCAGTACTTCTGTATGGAGTAGAAACGTGGACATTGAAGGCGGAAACTCTATCAAAATTTCAGGCATTTGAATTATGGTTATACAGAAGAATCCTGAAGATACCATGGACAGACAAAGTCACCAATGAAGAAGTACTGCGGAGGATGAACACAACCGCGGATTTGGTCAACATTGTGAAGAGCCGTAAGCTGGAGTACTTGGGACATATTATCAGAAATCAAGGCAGATACGAGCTACTCCAATGCATTTTGCAGGGTAAAATTGAAGGAAAAAGAGCCCCAGGACGAAGAAGAATATCCTGGCTTGCTAACCTGAGAGCATGGTATAGAAAGACCTCAACACAGCTAT
This sequence comes from Diabrotica balteata, assembly GCA_918026665.1. Lineage (NCBI taxonomy): Eukaryota > Metazoa > Arthropoda > Insecta > Coleoptera > Chrysomelidae > Diabrotica > Diabrotica balteata. The sequence continues at coordinate 81,127,088 of OU898279.1, forward strand.
TTCGTATAGCAACCAACACAATCATCATAGCCAGAATGATCGCCAACGTTCGGAACGGACAGGTACCCTAAGAAGAAGTGATCTTGTTGAATACTGTATTTAGTTTTCAGAATGTTTAAAGTTTCATCTATTGGAATGTTTGTAAAGAGTGAGATAATATCGAAACTTACTAGAATGTCTGACGGTGATATAGGGTATTGTTTAAGAAATTCGATGAAATGAAAAGAGTTTTTGACGAAGTGTTACCGATTAAATTAAGGAAAAGCTAATTATTGCTAATTAAAATGGAGAGAGCTAATTGTTGCAAAGAAAAAAAGGGAAAAGCCTGAAATGGTGAAGCCAATATTAGAAATTATGTAAGATGTATGGTTAAATTGAATTTAAAATTAATTAGTAATGATTTGAATAAAAAGGTTAAATAACTGGGAATATAACCAATATAAAAGAAAATATAAAATTTACTGGAAGCACTACAATAGAATAGGCTTAGCTCAAGCAAATGAGAGTTCTCAGAGAGGAGGTTGGCACGTTTGCTTACCTGTAGTAACTTAAGGTTAGATCAGATCAATCCTAAGATGATCTTGGGATGGGCGCCAGGGTGAATTTAGAATTTCAATCAAATTTGGGATATATGTAGTTATATACTAACTGAAAATAAAAGATGATAGGAAACAAATAAAAATCTGAAATGCTTTATACACTATATATTTTAATCCTACTGTGCTATCCCAAACCTATACTTATATACACTAACTAATTATTACAATATATCCCCAAAAATATATATTTACAAAAGATAACAGTTACTAAAAATATGACCCAAAAAATATATATCTACAAAAGTTTGATCTAACAGTCCTCTAACAATGAGGAAAAAGGTACATCAATAATATTTAAATAACTCACATGGAGTAAATGGTAATTAAAATATAAATAATTAAATACTTATACAATTACAAAAGGGCAGGTTAAAAATCTGAGACTAGTCGGTTACGACACCAGAAAAATACATACATCAATTCGATATGTGAAAATACATACAAATGACCATCCAATTAGATAATATATCCTGACAACTAATTAAGCGTTAAATAAAATATTAATAAATAAATAAATTTAAAGTAAATAGAGAATAAAATCAAGTGAAAGAATTCAAAAAATTTTGAGTGTACTAATCAGGTATTGTGCACAATGCTGTTTTGTAAACCCACTTATTCTGAAGGCCTAAATATCCAAGATACATACATACATATATATATATATATATATATATATATATATATAATATATATATATATATATATATATATATATATATATATATATAATATATATATATATATATATATATATATATATGTATATATATATATATATATATATATATATATATATATATATATATATATATATATATATTGTTATGATGTTTTGTGTTTTGTATATTATGAACAATGAGAGTTTAAAATAAAATATATGAGTATAGGGTTTTTATCGCGGTTCTGAAAGAATTAGTTTGTAAATACTTTTTAAATTATCTTTATTATAACTATTATGAAACAGATATATATATATATATATATATATATATATATATATATACATATATATATATATATATATATATATATATATATATATATATATATATATATATATATATATATATCTAATATAAACAATATAAATTTAAAACAACCTATCTAAATTTGAAATTCTTACAATTATTAAATTATATTAACAAAATTTGGTACCTTTCTTTGAACGCTTGAAGATCACTGAACGCCTAAAGTTTTCCAAAATCAAAGTTATAATCACCACTAAATATCTTTTTAATCAGCCTCGGCTATCCTTGTAATTTCCATATAATATACTATACTCCTGTATTGAACTATCTTTATTGTTGAATTAATTTACTCTCCAACTGTATCTGACTTAATGAATTCTTCCAAGATAATCATTTCTCCTTATTTAATTTAATTATAACTGTATTGAACTAACTTTCTTAATAAATCTAATTTAATGACTTAATTGTACCTGACTGACTGACTTCTTCTCACTTATTCCTTTTTTCTAACTTAATTTAACTTAATCACTTCATGAATTCTTCTCACTTAATCAATTGTAACTGACTGACTGACTTAATGTAACTTAATTCTTAAATTCTTTTAACTAATTCACTTAATAATTGACTGTAACTAAATGACTTCCTTAACTTAACGATCTTCTAACTTTACTTACTGACTTAATAATCCCCTCTTGCTTCAAACTACATCGTTTATATATCTTTTCATGGTTCCAGAATCATCGGGAAAGAAATCATATTCTAAACTTTTCATCTCCTCCATAGATGAAAGTTCTGGAATTCTCTACTATGCAAATAGGATTAACTATCTTGTGTATTGACGTTTTCCAAAAAATTCTAGTAAGATTCTTATGAACATTTAGGCTTTCAGATCAGAATTCACTATTATATATATATATATATATATATATATATATATATATATATATATATATATATATATATATATAAGAGTAAGAAAAAAGAAGTACTTGTGACTCGTTTGGAAAAAATATAACACTGTTTTTGATGGGTTGGAGTCAATAAAAGGGGCTATTTGTTGACTATTTTTTACTCGAGCTTTCAATTGTGATTACAATTTTTATCAAGAGCTTCTAAAAAATACAAAATGTCTTACAAAGATATAAATATCTTAAAAATATTTATATCTATATATATATATATATAAACTTAATATCTTAAACTACTATATTATCACTATTTTACATCGGTAATAATATTTAAATTAAAATTCCAAACTAATATTTAACCCCATTTTACATCTGTCACTTATTTAGTTCAAAAATAGGCATAGTCATGTCATAGACAGTGTATATTAGATTGCCTATGCACATTAGATTGCCTATGCACAATTTATAGAATAAAATAAAATAAAAAACTTTTAAAAACTTAATCCTATTGTAACGAGAACGTTACTATAACATTCCGTAAACATTTTTTAAATAAATTTAAAATCTCAATCCTCTTAGTGATTTTCTGATTCTAAAATATTTAAGTTGGTATGAAACAGCGACACCAAGCGTCCAAGTTTGAAATCATAGTTTACCTGGCTCAAATTGAGTACCCGAAGCGCACTTCTGTTTGAACTTTGGTAGCAGAAACTTGAGTCCAAGGTAGGGGCCATACGTGGCATGGTTTTTGGAATTTAAGAGTTTTTTTTTATGAAGAAGTAATAGGAAGTTTTAGTTTGGAGTTTTTTATTTGGAGTGTCCTGTTTGGTTTATAGCCACTGTGAGCCGTAAGTATCCAAGTTATAAATAAAACAAAATAAAAAAAGTCATCAGCCATTTTGAGATCCTGTATTGTCACGTTTCAATTCGATATACTTATCTGAACTTTTTTCCATCCGTCATTAAGAAATATTCAACATCTAAATAGATAGTGTTAATTGATTTAAAATCATATGTATTTTAATTTTATTTCCCGGCCGTAAAACATAATTATCTATCGGTAAAATTGCTATTAAGAGTATCGTTAAAATATTCTGTCTTATATCGCTCTTTATATTATAAAATATATTCGTATCATATGCTTTTCATTAAAATTGTCGATATAATTAATCCATTTAAATTGTCAAACCAGGCGACAGTCAAATTATCTATCAAACCATTAAGTTTTTTTGCTCTCCCAATTCATAAGTAACATTTATAAAACCTTTCAAGGTTCATAAACCTTGTTTTTTTTCCTACTCTGTAAAGTATAAGAAAGAACTCTAAAAGAAATGTTTTTTTAGCCTACCTTTGAAATTCAAACAGAAGTCGGGGAAGAATTTGCTTTTGGTTTTTTTTGAATAATTTTAGAATAAGAAGTACCTATTAAGTTAAAACCTAGTCCTGTTATACCTGGTTCCAGGCCTGTTTTTTTTTCCTTGCCGTAGCTGCTCCCCAGAGGTCCAGATCTGACCTTCCGATTACGAAAAGTTTAGGAAACCAGCGGGAATTATCTCCCTTAAAATATAGTAAATCTGGATTAAGTTTATTTCTTAGATTTATTTTTTTTTACCTATAATATTTTTTGTATAATTTTTTTTGTATATTTAATTTCTAGTATTTCATCTAATAATAAGAGTCGTCATTTTTTAAATAATTTACTGAATAATATTTAAATACAAATTGTCAACTACAGATAGAGGTTTTTAAGTCCTCCCTTCTAACTCACTTGTATGGTTTCTTGTGTACACATTTAATCAGAGAGTTATTTTTTTTAGATTTTATTACCAATATATATTTAAACGTTTGGACACTTATCTCGTCAAGATAGTGTCCTTATTACTTGTTACTGTTATATTCAATAAAGCCAGAATACAGAGTTGCATCTGAGGCAAATAAATTACCTTTTTAGGCCAATTATTACCATTTTTGTTTCCATATTTTGTTATTTGTAAATTTAGATCTTCCAGGATCAGTTGTATAACCAGGGCATTTATTTTTTTTGTATATAACTAGATTAGCTGTACATAATTGGTGGTGGGTATATTAAAATATATTTATATTGTACATATTTGGCTAGGAATTAAAGTTTTGGTGAAAACTAAATATTTCAATTCATACCTCGATCCTTTTTTTTATTTCAGCAACTAGCTTTACAAGATACCTTGGAAAGTTTATGTAAATACTTTCCTGGCGCCCACTCACATTTTGGAGCAACTTGTATAACCATTTTTATTTATCTTAGTTATATACCTATAGTTTTTTTTATTACCTTGTCATTCATTTTCTAATTCTACGGTCTCTGTAGGGCATGCAAATTGGCCGAATTCTCCTTGAGTGCCAAGTATTCACTCTCCGGCACCTTCTGCTAGCCAGCTTAAATATCCTTCCATTATCCTACACGTTTTGTTACATTGGCGTGCCACAGCCCAAAGCATTTTTGTTACATTGGCGCCCAACGTGGGGCCTGTTTTCAGTTAAGACCGTAACTTATAGTTATTTTCTTTTCATAGCATAACTATTTTTTATTCTTTCTTGTTGCTCTTTGTAACTTATTTATTAATTTTTCTTTCTTTATTTAATTTACTATTTTAAGGTATACTTGTATTGCTATAGTTACATTTACATTTAAACTCTCACCTATTTTGATATCATTGTGTACAGTTGACTAGTTATTTACTATTTTTGTGTTATAAAAAATTTAATAATTTAGACATTGCTATCTTTATATATATATTAGCCAATCTTGGTGTATTCTTTGTATTTATGTAACAATAAAACACTGAAAACTTTGTTTTCAAACTTCCACAAAATTTATTTTAACTATTATCACTACAGCTGTTTCGGCTGATAGCCTTTCTCAAGTGATCTATTTTTGGCCTGCGTTTACAATTTATAGTCTCTAATGAAATAGGTTGAGGAGGGGAGAACTGTTTGTCTCAAGTTGGTCATTCAGAATTATATCTGTGTTTTTTAATTTATTGATTTCCATAGATTCTAACAAAGATAGCTTAAGGCCTTTATTTTGAACGTGAAGAATTTTAAATTTGTCATTGAAAGAATGATTATGATCTAGAAGGTGAAGTGCGTATGTCGAATCTGTTTTTCTATTCTTGAAAGCCCTTTTATGTTCTGCTATTCGTTTCTCGAAGTTTCTACCAGTTTGACCGATGTAAGTTTTTGGGCAGTCGCCACATTGAATTTTATACACACCACTATTTAAGTGTTTTTTATTTTGGCTCTTGTTATTTTTAATATATTTACCTAGGTTGTTATTTGTTCGGAAAGCTGGTGTTATTCCTTTCTTTTTTATATGTTTGGCAATTTTTGTTGTTATTTTGCCTGTATATGTAATCGAGCAGAAGGTACTGGGTTTTTTCTCTGGTGGTGGAAATACTATTTTCAGGGCTTTCTTGTGTAGTTTTTGATTTAACATTTTATTAATTGTTTGTTCGTTGTATCCGTTGTTTACTGCTATTTGCTTAATTATATTTAATTCTGTCTCAAAGTTGTCTTTTGACATCGGAATTTCTGTTAATCTATGTAACATACTATGATAAGCTGCCAGTTTATGTTGTGTTGGATGAGATGATGAATTGTGTATAGTCGTGTCAGTATGGGTAGGTTTGTGAAATATAGAGAAGTCATGTTTGTTTTGAAGTCTGCTAATTTTTAAATCTAAAAAATTTATGCATTGATTTTGTTCTGTTTCTATTGTAAATTCAATATGACAAAGTTTTCAGTGTTTTATTGTTACATAAAATGAATTTCCATCAAGTAACGGTCGAATCCATCAATTCTTTGTATTTAATTGTTGGTTGACCATATAATTGTTAAAATCATTGTATGTTATTTTAGGGATCCAGCTTTAAATATTTCGTTTAACTTTACCTAATTTTTTTAAATACTTATACATATATATTTTTTTGAATAACTTTAGTTCTTTGATTGATTTTGTGGTGTGTTGGTACATATTCATATTTATTTATATTTTTTTTTCGGAAACTTTATATTATTCTTCGATTGATTTTGTGGAGTGTTAGTACATTATTTCCTTTCTCTATTCTATCTATTCATCTATTTTTTATTTTTCATTTTCACAATGTCTACATTCAAGGTAGAACATTTGTTAGTGAAGGAATTGGATTATGAGTTAAGGATTAGGGACATCAATATTGATGAGTCTTCCAATGTTGATCTGAAACGCAAAATATTGCGTGGAGCTTTAAGGCAGGAAGAAGGAAACATGAGTTTCCGACAGATTTCCGCCTCAAATATTCCTTTTGAGGTCCAACAACAGGAGATTGAAGAGACTGTGGATGATTTGGCGAAAAGGATAGCCGATTTTAGAGGGACTGTCCAAGATAGCCTATATTCCAGGCTAATATCACGCCTAGCTCACATCTCAGGTCGTGTTCATTTATTATCTGTTTCAGATGAGGCACAACAAATCTTCCAACGCTCTGTTTCTGTCCGAATCTTAAGTCTAGAGGGCGAACTTGATTCTCGAGTGAGTCCAATAGCAACATCAACTCCAATCTCTTCTGTTCAAGCAGCAAATGCATTTCTGCAACCCAAACCTGTTCAGGTTCATAAATAGGGCATTACATTTTCTGGTGAAGGCTATTACGACCAGGTTATTTCCTTTTTAGTTTGAGTGGAATGTCTTCGTGTATCGAGAGGAGTGAGTGAAGATGATCTTTTTGCAGCTTCTGCTGAATTGTTTACAGGCGCAGCTTTTACGTGGTTTAGAAACAATCGCAATAATTTTTCTAATTGGTCTGATTTGGCTCAGAAACTTAAGTCTGATTTTCTACCATATTCTTTTCAAGATGACCTTCTAGACCAAATCAAAAATCGTAAACAGAAGCCAGACGAGTCTGTTACGATGTTCATTAATATTATTTTAGGTATGTGTAGTCGCCTTGAAACACCTCTGACAGATTCTGCAAAGATTAAGATCATCCTTAAATGTCTATTGCCATTCTATCATCAGCAGTTGGCCCTTGTAGAGATCACTAGTATAGCTGATATTACGGAGAAGTGTAAACGTTTAGAAAAAACTTTATCTTGGTCTTCTCACCTTCCTTCCACTTCTCGACCCTCTTCTTTTAACTCTTCACGTCACCTAGATACTTCCAAACACCGTTCTTGGCAATCCAAAGGCCATGAACGTAAGATTTCCACATTAAGTGCTGTAGTTTGTTGGAATTGTCGTGAGTCTGGTCATACTTTTTATGACTGCGGTATCCCTCGTACCCGTATTTTTTGCCATGGTTGTGGTGAAGAAAACACTCTGAAACGCAATTGTTTTAAGTGTTCGGAAAACGAACGATCGGAGGTCCGTCCCCTGAGCGTTTCTCCGTCCACACCCCCATCAGGGAATCAAACCGTTACATCAAACGAAGTCACTGTTCCAACCACGTCCAACCATTCAAACCCATCCTCCAGTCGCAAAGGAAAAGGGGTTTCCACGAAAAAACCAACACACACCACACAAGATCACTCAAAAAAGTAACTTCCCAATCTACAACATTTGGTTCGCATAGATTATCTTCCCCAAATTTTAGTGTTAAACATGATAGTAGTAGTGTAGTAGTACCAGTATGTATACCAGAGTCTGCCACACGTCAGGAGGATTCTTTTATTTCTGATTCTTCTTGTTTGCCTAATGCATCCTCTGATTGTGTAGGTAGAGATAATGAGTTTAGTTTGGTACCATTTAAAATTTTTGACCAATCAGATAATGCTTGTTTTGATTTGAATTCGTTATTAGTGAAGAAACATAATGATAATCGACCTTATCTTCCTATTAAGATTTTAGGACAATCTTATTTAGCTCTTTTAGATAGTGGCTCAAACATTTCTGTGATAGGTTCACACTCATTAGCTTTACTGAAAAATGCTGAGATTTCTATTATGCCCATTTCTTCTCTGCAAGTATCTACTGCAGATGGTACAGTTCAGTCTATTACAGGCAAATTTGAAACTGAAATCACGGTAGCAGATTTATGTAAGCAAATTACATTCTATATTATTCCCTCAGTTCAGAATTCTATAATTTTAGGTATGGATTTCTTAAATGCTTTTAATAGCACTCTAAATTGTTCTAACTTTTCTTTTTCTATTTCCCAATTTAATCTGTCTGTACTTATTGCTATTCAGGATTTTACTAGTTTATCTAGTTCCGAACAAAGGCAATTAGAGAATATGATCTCTAAATTTATAACTCTTTCGTCGAAAGACAAGTTGGGTCGTACATCCTTAATATCTCACACTATCGAGGTGGGAGATACCACACCTTTTCGACAATATCAGTATCCTATTCCTCAGGCATGGCAAGTTAACTTAGAAAAGGAAATCGATTCCATGTTGGAGTTGAAAATCATTGAACCTTCCAAGTCTTCTTACTGTATTCCGCTGTGGTTAACAAAGAAAAGAGATGGATCTTTTAGGGTTTGCTTCGATGGTCGAAAGTTGAATAATATTACTACAAATCGGGATGCTTATCCTATTCCCCGAATAGACGTCATTCTAAGTAAACTCCAGAATGCTAGGTATATTTCTTCTATCGACCTATCTTTCAGGCTTTCTTACAAATTCCTTTAAGTGAGGAAAGTAAAAAGTATACAGCTTTTGCAGTTAGTGTGAAGGGATTATTTCAGTTTGTCACTATGCCTTTTGGTCTTGTTTCAGCTCCTCAGACAATGTGTCGTCTGATGGACTTAGTCATTGGTCCTCAGTTAGAGCCCTATGTTTTTTATTATTTGGATGACATTTTGGTTGTCACTCCTGATTTTTCTCTTCATATGGAAATTTTGGATAAGTTGTTTTTACGCCTCAAAGAGGCCAATTTAACTATTAATTTAGATAAATGTCAGTTTTGTAGTCCTAGTCTTAAATTTTTAGGATATGTAGTCGATAGTAAAGGTTTAAGGACTGATCCTGATAAAGTTACTGCTATCAAAAATTTTCTTATACCTAAGACTACTACCCAAGTCCGAAGGATATTAGGCATGTGTGGATATTATCGTCGATTTGTTCCGTCTTATTCTACCTTATTGTCTCCACTTACAGATTTGCTTAAAAATAGGAAAAAAGGCCAAACTATTACATGGACTTCAGAAGCCGATGATGCTTTCCGGCGTATAAAAGAAGCTCTTACTAGTGCTCCTGTCATGACGTCTCCGAATTTTAAAGAGCATTTTTACCTCATGACAGATTGTTAAAACACTGCTTCAGGTGGTGTATTATTTCAGATAAAGGATGGTTCGGAACACCCAATAGCTTATACCAGCAAAAAGCTTAATAAAGCACAGAAAAATTATTCCACCACAGAAAGAGAACTTCTTGCAATTATTCATGGTCTTGATGCCTTTCGGTACTATCTTGAGGGTCGTAAGTTTACTATCATCACAGATCATAGTTCTTTATTATGGTTACATTCCATGAAAAATCCGTCACAACGTTTGTCCCGTTGGATTTGTAGGCTTTCTGTCTTTGATTATAATATTGTTCATCGCAAAGCAAATGGTGTTGTGGTTGCAGACGCGTTGTCACGTACATTCGATATCAATCTTTTAGATCTGTCCACTTTATCTCCAGATAATTGGTATCGAAAGATGATTCATAATGTCACCCAAGAACCTACTAGATATCCTGATTTCAAGGTGAAGAATAATATCCTTTATAAACATGTAATTAGTCCTGTCGAATCTTTATCTAATATGTCTGATTGGAAAATAGTAGTCCCAACAGCTAATAGGGATGAAGTGTTGAAAACCTTTTATGATGATGTGACATCAGGTCACTTTGATTTCTATAAAACTTATAGTAAGATAGCTGAGCTATATTACTGGCCTGGTCTGCGCAACTCAGTTAATAAATACATTTCGAGATGGAGAGTTTGTGCAACATGCAAGCCGAGTAACCTACCTCAAGCTGGATTAATGGGTTCATTTAGGAACATTAATTTTCCTTGGCAAATGATATCTTTAGATCTTATTGGACCGTATCCACGTAGTTATTCAGGTAGTACGTATTGTTTGGTTGTTGTAGATTATTTCACCAAATTCCCTTTAGTTTGTCCTCTTCGAAAAGCTACAACTCCAGCCATTTTGAAATTCTTGGAGGAACAAGTTTTCTTGGTTTTTGGTACTCCGCAAATAGTTTCGTGTGACAACGGTCCACAATTCATTTCAAAAGCCTTTAAATATCTTTTGAATAAATATAAGGTCCAAAAGATTTTTTATAATGCATCTTATCATCCGCAAGCTAATCACACTGAACGTGTAAATCGCAGCATTGTTACTGCTCTGCGATCTTATACCTACACTGATCATAGAACTTGGGATCAGTATATTCATTCAGTCGCTCAGGCCATTCGAACTTCTGTTCATGAAGTCACTCAATGTACTCCAGCTTATGTTAATTTTGGTAGACATGTTCCTTTGTCAGGTGATTATTTTGGATTAATTTCGGAGAATTCAGCAACCCTTCCTCAAGTTTCGGAGAAACTTCATCGTATGGATGATCTTCAAAATTTACCTCCAATCTTCGCTGACATAAGGAAGAAGTTGACAGCTTCTTGCCTTAGAAATCAGAGTCAGTATAATTTGAGGAAACGAGACATGCGATTCTTTATTGGCGATCGAGTTTTGAAGCGAAATTTTGTAAAGTCAAGTAAGGGTGATGCCATTTCTGCTAAGTTTTGTCAGAAATATATTCCCTGCACTGTCGTTCGAGTAATATCTCCTTTAGTATATGAATTAAAAGACAATTCGACAAATAGACGAATTGGTCAATTTCATATAAAGGATTTACTTCCAGACAATACCGTAGATGACATAGCATCCTCTTCCTCAGATGAAGATTCACTTAGGTTTGTCTAAGAAAGTTAATCTATCATTTTGACTATTATTGTTTTGGCTCGGTTTTGATTATGATTTGGTATTTTCTTGGAACTTTATTATTAATCATCAGATATTGTATATGTACAGCTTATTCCTTGCTGATTATTTGGTTATATAGGTTGAAATTATTAAGCCTTTTCATTCTTATTATTAGGTACACTTATCTGTGTTTACTTTATACTGGTATGGAATATATAAAACACTACTATTATCAATTTTGTTTGTTAATTTGATTATCATCTTTTGTTATTTGATTTGCCATGTTGGAAAGAATGTTATGATTTTTTGTGTATAGATTTAGTCACTTAAATGGTCACAGTCATACTTTATTTTAATTAATATCCTGATGTACTTTATGGGATAATTTTAAAAAACAGTTACTAGAAACTATTTATATACTTAATTTGTAGGTTTTTTTTTATATATTTTTATGCCATATGGACTATTCTGCCTATGCATACTTGATTGAATACGTGGGTTCGAAGTTGTTGTTCAATTAGAGGCCTCAGTTGTTCGATGAGTTTCGGAATTCACCATTTTCATGACAGGTTGTGCAGATGACTGGGCAGTAAGATATTTCGTTCATAATTAGCTAACCATCTTCAATTTGAATTCTAATTTGAACATTTTAGTCTTAATCTTGAGTCTTTCCAGACTATGTTCAATTACAAGTACAAAAGATTTCCTTTAGCTTGTTTTAGTCTCACTTATGTTAAGATATTCTTGTCATTGCTACCTCTATGGCTAGCATTGTTAGATTGCTTTCTGAAATTAGTAAGTTATATTTTAATCAACAAATGACCGTTTACAGTTACATTCACTTCTTTCCTTATGCATTCACTTCTTGATTTTGGATTTAAAATTAGAACATATCTTGTTCTTTCTTAGTAATGTCAGAACGAATCATTAAGTTGCAGTTTCTACAGAAATTGGCCTGTTCGTTGTTGATGTTTTGTTGTTGATTAATTATTTATTTATTATTTGCTTGATTACTTACTTCTTTAACTATTACTTTTGGATATTTTGAGTAGTTATTGTTGGCTTACTAAATGCCACGTAGCTCGCTTATGTCTGATATTCTTATAAATCTGTTGTAGCTACTTGCTATAGTTAGTGAATATTAGCATGTTAAGTTTTTTTTGATAGTGATTTAGATTCATGATTTATTCTATGAATATTATGGTTTAGGCACATATTACCGGATGTGGGTATATGTTGACCTAATTTATTTAGATTATTTGATTATAGTGTGAATTGGTTACCCATTTGCCTGGTCGATTATACCTCTGGATATGCTATTCTATAAATCTGTTGTCCACTGGTTTATCAATTTTGGATTTAGTGCCCAATTCAACACGTAAATTGGTCTATATATATTTGGCATTTTTCTTATGGTTACTTTTTTGGATTGTCTGATTATTAGTTGGAAATTGGTGACTCATTTGCCTGGTTAATTATATCTTTGGATATGCTATTCTATAAATCTGTTGCCACTGATTGATCAATTTTGGATTTAGTGCCCAATTAAATACTTAAATTAGTACATATGTTTGGAATATTTTTTTATTGTCACTTATGATTTGTGAATCGGTCCACACCTTTGCCTGATTGATTATCTTTGGATATTCTACTATAAATCTGTTGTCCATCGAATAGTCAATTTTGGAATCAGTGTCCGATTTCACATTACTTTGAGATATATGATTATTTGTCTTTATGACTATTTTAGGCTACATGAAAGCATTTTTGTTACATTGGCGCTAAACGTTAATGTATATGTACTATAGATAGGATGTGACTCGTAAGTCACTTAGTAATATTTGGATATCTTTAGATTTCTCCTTCTTTCTACATTATTCATAATCTGTGGTTACTTGTAATCTTGCGAATCGATGTAGATTGTTATGAACTTAGTTTAAGTAGTGTATTTTAGCTACATTTGGCAAACTAGAGCCATGGCTAAAAATTTAAATTTTAGATTGGTTTGTATCATTTGCTTTCACTGCAATGATGGAAACTTTGGCTAACCAACGGTTAAACGCCTGTTTGAGCTATTGCTATGACTGACGGTTCATACCTACACTATGATTGTGGTTAGATATGAAAAAAAAAATTTTTTTTCAATAAAATTTTTTTTTCTCCAAGTAAGAGGGGAGTGTAACGAGAACGTTACTATAACATTCCGTAAACATTTTTTAAATAAATTTAAAATCTCAATCCTCTTAACGATTTTCTGAATCTTAAAAATTTAAGTTGGTATGAAACAGCGACACCAAGCGTCCAAGTTTGAAATCATAGTTTACCTGGCTCAAATTGAGTACCCGAAGCGCACTTCTATTTGAACTTTGATAGCAGAAACTTGAGTCCAAGGTAGGGGCCATACGTGGCATGGTTTTTGGAATTTAAGAGTTTTTTTTATGAAGAAGTAATAGGAAGTTATAGTTTGGAGTTTTTTATTTGGAGTGTCCTGTTTGGTTTATAGCCACTGTGAGCCGTAAGTATCCAAGTTATAAATAAAACAAAATAAAAAAATAGTCATCAGCCATTTTGAGATTATGTATTGTCACGTTTCAATTCGATATACTTATCTGAACTTTTTTCCATCCGTCATTAAGAAATATTCAACATCTAAATAGATATGTATTTTAATTTTATTTCCCGGCCGTAAAACATAATTATCTATCGGTAAAATTGCTATTAAGAGTATCGTTAAAATATTCTGTCTTATATCGCTCTTTATATTATAAAATATATTCGTATCATATGCTTTTCATTAAAATTGTCGATATAATTAATCCATTTAAATTGTCAAACCAGGCGACGGTCAAATTATCCATCAAACCATTAAGTTTTTTTGCTCTCCCAATTCATAAGTAACGTTTATAAAACCTTTCAAGGTTCATAAACCTTGTTTTTTTTTTCTACTCTGTAAAGTATAAGAAAGAACTCTAAAAGAAATGTTTTTTTAGCCTACCTTTGAGATTCAAACAGAAGTCGGGGAAGAATTTGCTTTTGGTTTTTTTTTGAATAATTTTGGAATAAGAAGTACCTATTAAGTTGAAACCTAGTCCGGTTATACCTGGTTCTAGGCCTGTTTTTTTTCCTTGCCGTCCGAAAATCCGGAAGAATTCCAACTCATCTTCTTAGGACTCTCTTTCGTGTCCTTGAAGATTAATAAACCTCAGATTAATGTGCATAACCAGCAAATTCTACACATCAAGAAGATGAATGGTTATGACCATTTATATGAACTAATGAAGGTATAGGTACCAGTGTGGAATTATCAAGACAAATATAGTTAACTCATTCTGGACTTATGTACCTATAGCATAAAGCTACAAGGGATGAATAAAAATAGCCAGAAGAAGAGCACATCAGATGTTGGAGACATCCCTATTAACGTACTAACCATAAAATAGTCGACAACAAAAACACATACTAAAATAAACAATACTAGAGTGCGCGTAAACCAATTTCCCATGAAACTGCAGATTGAAGTTGTCTCTAGTCGCTGAACAAAATTTTTTAATTTGTAGGGAAAGTTAGAATTCAACTAAAATATCCATTTGTCCATTATACAAGAACATCATTAAAGGTATTTATATTATAAAATGTCTAAACTAAGTGAGCTACATAAACTAAACAGTTAACCACAGTGAGAATACCATCACTTATAATTATTAGTGTAGATAAAAAAACAGCAGACATCTAAAATGTTTGATATATAATATAAATACTATACCTATTTAACTATACTATATACTATACTATACTATAGGAGATCTAACATCTCGGAAGGGGTGTATATCTTAACGACAAGAAACCGTGAGCCATGAAATCTGCTCCTTATCGAGGCTCAATTGATAAAGTTTCCAGGTTTCGAACCCACGTTCTACACCGTTAAACAACACAGCCAGCATTTGCCAAAGATGAGTAATCTCAACAATTTGTATTTCTATGCATCTCAATAAATATTCAGACAGTATAGTGAATTGACAGAGGTTGACTTTAATAAATCAACTTGTTTCTAATTCCTTATAAATATAAGTATAGTACTTATAAATATATATATAGTATTCCTTAACTGTATAGTATTAAGGCTCGATAGACCAAATGGAAAATAATAATATACCAGACTAATACTAAACTATAAACTAATTTTCTCAATACGAATATCAAAATCGTAACCAACATACATAAAACATACTCAAACCGTATGAAAACAACTATGTACCAAGAATGACAGTTCTTTACCAGTATTTACGCTATATAATATAATTAAGTTAAAATTACTATTTAACTAACAATAAAAATTTAGTAGTAACAAAACTCAAAATAAATAAATACAACATAGCATTTATCCGGGGTTTTCAAATCAAAATCCTGTCCAAATCCTAATCATGAACTAACCAAGTATTACCAAAAAAAATTAGAAGGAGGAATTAACTCAAGCAAGGTTGTTAAGTTACATCTTCTTCTGATGATAAAGAGTCCAAGTCATTGACAGTATCATCTGGCAGTAAATCCTTTACGTGGAATTGACCGATACGTTTTTTAGACAAACTATCTTTCAATTCATAGACTAAAGGAGAAATTACCTTACTGACAATGCAAGGAATGTATTTCTGACAGAACTTGGCAGAAATCGCATTTCCCTTGCTAGACTTAACGAAGTTCCGTTTTAATACTCGATCGGCAACAAAGAATCGCATGTCTCTTTTCCTCAAGTTATAGTGACTTCTTGATTGAAGGTAAGAAGATTTCAACTTATTCCTAATATCGGCAAAGGTAGGGGGTAGATGCTGAAGATCGTCTAACTGATGGAGGTTTTTTGAAATTTGAGGAAGGTTTACCAAATTATCTGAAATTAAACCAAATAATCACCGGATAAGGCACGTTTCTGCCAAAATTTAGATACGCTGGAGAACATTTAGTAATCTCATCGACAGACGTTCTTATAGCCTGAGCTATGGAATGAATGTATTGGTCCCAATCTCGATGGTCTTTGTAAGTGTAAGATCTTAAAGCAGTTACGATACTGCGGTTCACACGTTCGCTACGGTTCGCCTGTGGATGATATGCAGCGTTATAAAAAATCTTTTGTACCTTATATTTACTGAGAAGGTCTTTAAAGGCCTTAGATACAAACTAAGGACCATTATCACATGATACTATTTGTGGAACACCAAATAACAAAAAAACTTGCTCCTCTAAAAATTTAACAATAGCAGGAATAGTAGCCTTACGAAGAGGAAAAACTAAAGGAAATTTTGTAAAATAGTCAACGACTACCAAACAATATGTGTTCCCATTGTAACTACGGGGGTATGGTCCAATAAGATCCATAGAGATCATCTGCCATGGGAAGTTAATGTTCCTAAAGGAACCCATTAATCCAGCTCGTGGCATATTCCTGGGCTTGCATGTAGCACAAACTTTACATCTGGATATATATCGTTTAATTGCATACCGCATGCCAGGCCAATAGTATAATTCAGCTATTCTACTAAATGTTTTATAAAAACCAAAGTGACCTGCTGTCACATTATCATGAAATGAAGTCAAGATTTCATCCCTATTTGCTGTGGAGACTACTATTTTCCAATCTGACATATAACTTAAAACTTCTGTGGAACTAACAATATGTTTGTAAAGAACACTGTTTTCCACCTTGAAATCAGGATACCGATCCGGTTCTTGAGCAACCCTAACCAACATCTTTTGATACCATGCATCTGGAAATAAAGTAGCCAAATCAAGAATATTAACATCAAAAGTACGCGACAAGGCATCAGCTACTACGACACCATTGGCTACTATGATCGGTAATGAGTGTACACTTACGACCTTCTAAATAATACCGGAATGCCTCTAAGCCATGAATAATAGCTAGGACTTCACGCTCTGTAGTGGAATAGTTCTTTTGAGCATTGTTGAGCTTCTTACTAGTGTAAGCTATAGGGTGTTCCGCTCCATCTTTCATCTGAAAGAGGACACCACCTGAAGCAGTATTGGAACAATCTGTCATGAGATAAAAGTGTTCGTTAAAGTCTGGAGACAACATGACAGGAGCACTCGTGAGAGCTTCTTTAATAAGCCGGAAAGCATCATCGGCTTCAGAAGTCCAGGTAATAGTCTGGCCCTTTTTCTTATTTTTAAGGAGATCAGTAAGTGGAGACAATAAGGTGGAGTAGGAAGGTACAAACCGACGATAATACCCACATTCCCAAGATCCTACGTAGTTGGGTAGTGGTTTTCGCTATTGGAAAATCCTTGATCGCAGTTACCTTATCAGGATCTGTCTGTAAACCTCGACTATCGACAACATATCCCAGAAACTTAAGATTAGGACGACAGAAGTTACTTTTTTCTATATTTACTGTTAAATTCGCCTCTTGAAGGCGAGAAAACACTTTCTTAACAATCTCAATATGTAAATCAAAATCACAAGTAACAACTATAATGTCATTTAAGTAATAAAACACATATGGTTCCAATTGTGGACCAATGACTAAGTCCATCAGACGACACATGGTCTGAGGAGCTGACACAAGACCAAAAGGCATAGTGACAAATTAAAATAGACCTTTACCACTGACAGCAAAAGCAGTATATTTCTTACTTTCTTCACTTAAAGGAATTTGTAGAAATGCTTTGGATAAGTCAATAGAAGATATGTATTTGGCTCTCCGGAGTTTGTTTAAGATGACATCGATTCTGGGGATAAGATAGGCATCCCTGTTAGCAGTTATACTATTTAACTTACGACCGTCAAAACAAACTCGGAAGGATCCATCCTTCTTTTTAGTTAACCAAAGTGGACTACAATAAGAAGAAGTGGATGGTTCTATAATATTTAAAGAAAGCATTTAATCAATCTCTTTTCTCAAGTCTGCTTGCTACGCTTGAGGTATAGGATATTGATATTGTCTAAATGGAGTAGACGTATTTACCTCAATCGTGTGCGAGATTAGAGATGTACGGCCTAATTTGTCTTTCGAAGAGATCGATGAAATTTTGGACATAATGGCCTCTAATTGTTTCTGTTCTGAAACTGATAAACTAGAGAAATCACGCATGACAGTAAGAGTGAATAAATTCAGTGGAGAAATACACAATGAAAAATCTAAACAATCGAAGGTACTATTAAATATATTTAGAAAATCCATGCCAAGAATTATGGAATTTTGTACAGAAGAAATTATATAAAACGTAATGTTTCTCTTAATATTAGCAACTAAAATTTGAGTTTCAAATTTACCTACTATAGATTGGATTGTTCCATCTGCCGTATGATCTTGCAGGGAGGAAATAGGTGAAATGCTAATGTTAGCTTTATCTAACAATTCCAATGAATGGGAACCTAATAATGAAATATTAGAGCCACCATCCAATAATGTCAAACGAGATTGTCCTAGAATCTCAATTTGGAGATATGGTCGATTATCGTTACATTTCTTAACTAATAAAGAATTTATATCTAAGCCAGAGACTCTAGATATAGAATAGTCATTATAAGGTACTAATATAGAACTTTCATTATCATTTTTAATATCAAAACTCGGTACAGATGACCGTATTACATAATTACAGCTAACATTTACTAAAGGAGAATGTACTCTAGAATTGAGAACAACGTCAGAATGGAATGCTTTGGGTTTCCAAGTTACTTTTTCGTTGTTGCGTTTGTGCTTTGTTGATGGTTTCTCTGATGGGGGACCTGACCTTGAATTGCTGGACCCTGCTTGACCTATATTTCCTTCCACGACGGTGGTTGTACTCCCTGATGGAATTGTAGACGGAGGAACACTCAGGGTAGGAGCCTCGGTCTGCTCGTTTCCCGAACACTTATAGCAATTCCTCTTGAGAGTGTTATATTTCCCACAACCATGACAAAAAATATGTGTCCTTGGTTTTCCACACTCATAAAATGAGTGTCCAGCTTCATGGCAATTCCAACATGATAAATTAGAATTTAAAACCGACATGTTACGCTCCCTAGATTTCTGATGCCATGATCGATTTGAAAATTGATACGGAGTGGACGAAGGACCTGAAGTAGGTCGAGATGAAGTGTGAAGATGTGAAGACTAAGACAGAGTTTCTTTAATTCTTTTACATTTATTAGTCAAATCTTCGATGTTGTGGATATCCACTAAGGCTAACTGAGCATGATAGAAAGGTAACAAACCTTTCAAAATGATTTTGATTTTTGCAGAGTCAGATAAGGAAGTATCTATCTTACAACACATACCTAAAATATTATTTATGAACATAGTAACTGATTCACCAGGTTTCTGTTTAGGGGATTTGATATCATCCAGTAGATCATCCTGGAACGAATAGGAAAGAAAATCAGATTTCAACTTCTGTACCAAATCAGACCAACAAGACAAACGACCCCTATTATTCATAAACCACGTAAATGCAGACTCTGTGAATAGTTCAGCTGAGGAAGCAAAAAGATTATCATCTGAAACACCTCTAGATATCCTTAGACAATCGACACGCTCTAAAAACGAAATAACATCGATATGTTGAGTTTGACCGGAAAATGTAATACCCCATTTATGCACTTGAACTGGTTTGGAATAGGAAAAACTAGGGACTATGTTAATTGGAGCATTTGGAGTGGATGAAGCAATAGGGTTAACTCTAGAGTCGAGTTCACCCTCCAAAGTAAGTATCCTAACCGAGACAGACCTTTTAAAGGAGTGTTGATCCTCACCAATGCAACTCAGCAAGTGGACACGACCTGAAATGTGTGCTAAGCGAGAAGTTAGTCGACCATATTGACTGTCATGCACAGTTCCTCTAAATTCACCTATTTTTTTAACTAAGTCATCGAGAGTCAGGGATATTCCTTGCTGTTATTCTTCAAAAGGAATCGCTCCAGCAGAAATTTGAGTAAAACTCCTATTGCCCTCCTCCTGTTTCGAGGCTCCACGCAAGACCTTGCTCTTTGCATCAACATTAGGTAAATCCTCAATATTAATACCCCTAATTTTGAGTTCATAATCCAACACACTAACCAATAAATGTTCTACTTTGAATGAAGACATAATGGAAATATTCAAAAAAAATGAACCTCTACAACACACCACAAGACCACAGTATTTACCAAACAAGTCGAATTAAAGTAATGTAAATTTGTATTAATATTATAAAAAAAATTAATTCAATATAACGAATATTAAAATAATCAAAATAATTACAAATATGTCAAAATATCAAATTTAGAAAATATACTTAAATATTGTTTAAATAAGTTCAGACTCCAATTATTAAAATATACTAAAATTTATCAAATTGATTGTACTGTACTGCCCCAATGTATCTTAACTAACTACACAGTATGTATGATTTTATATTAACTGAGTACAAGATTATCTAATATAAGTGTATATAGCCACAGTTACCAAATATATCTAAATATTTAAATATAATAAAACTAAAATATAACGTGTTACTACTAAGGCCCCACGTTGGGCGCCAATTGTTACCGATTGAATTAAGGGAAAGCTAGGGAAAAGCTAATTGTTGCTAATTAAAATGGAGAGAGCTAATTGTTGCAAAGGAAAAACGGGAAAAGCCTGAAATGGTGAAGCCAATATTAGAAATTATGTCAGATGTATGGTTAAATTAAATTTAAAATTAATTAGTAATGGTTTGAATAAAAAGGTTAAATAACCGGGAAAATAACCAATATAAAAGAAAATATAAAATTTACTGGAAGCACTACAATAGAATAGGCTTAGCTCAAGCGAATGAGAGTTCTCAGAGAGGAGGTTGGCACGTTTGCTTGCCTGTAGTAACTTAAGGTTAGATCAGATCAATCCTACGATGATCTTGGGATGAGCGCCAGGGTAAATTTAGAATTTCACTCCAATTTGGGATATATGTAGTTATATACTAACTGAAAATAAAAGATGATAGAAAACAAACAAAAATCTGAAATGCTTTATACACTATATATTTTAATCCTACTGTGCTATCCCAAACCTATACTTATATACACTAACTAATTATTACAATATATCCCCAAAAATATATATTTACAAAAGATAACAGTTACTAAAAATATGACCCAAAAAATATATATCTACAGAAGTTTGATCTAAGAGTCCCCTAACAATGAGGAAAAAGGTACATTAATAATATTTAAATAACTCACATGGAGTAAATGGTAATTAAAATATAAAATAAGTAAATACTTATACAATTACAAAAGGGCAGGTTAAAAATCTGAGACTAGTCAGTTACGACACCAGAACAATACATACATCAATTCGATATGTGAAAATACATACAAATGACCATCCAATTGGATAATATATCCTGACAACTTATTAAGCGTTAAGTAAAATAAAATAAATAAATAAATTTAAAGTAAATAGAGAATAAAATCAAGTGAAAGGATTCCAAAAATTTTGAGGGTACTAACCAGGTATTCTACACAATGCTGTTTTATAAACCCACTTAGGCTGAAGGCCTAAGTATCCAAGATACATACATATATATTATTGTGATATTTAAAGTCTTAGTGCGCCAAGCAATTAATTAGCTAATTAATTAATTATTTAATTAAAATTATTTAAATGATATGACTATGATTCTATCACACTTTATAATTCACTTATCACAGGGTTCTATTCGTGCTTCAATATCTATGCTATTACATGTTAAAGGTAAGGTCCAAAGAATACCGGAATAATAAAAAAACATATAGGATCTAACATTATATATTGAAATAAAATAATGAAATAAAATTCACACTCAAAAATTTTCAATAAACAAAATCTCATATAATGATTCTCAAAATTTTGTTCTACGTACGTGAACCTTCAAAATTAATGGTACAAATAAAATTACTTGAAATCTCAAAATCCCAAATATTATTCTAAATCTCCTAATCAAAATATTTATATCTTTTCTAAAATAAGTGTAAAAATTGTGTTATCAATAAAAGAAAAACTGCAGAAAACAAAACTATCTCTCTTTGATGAAGAGTGGTCCAAATCCTTGTTCCTTGTAGTCTATACTATCTACTCTTAGTCGCTCCCTAGGTAATCAGCAATCTTACAACAAATTATTGCAAACTTAATCTCTCGTTGGCCTGAACAGTGACTCTTGGAATATAAGTAGAAAATATAACTTACAATCTTTTACTGGATCAGCTTCTGTCAGATACACTAACTACACGAAAACTCACAAACTTTCACTGCTACTGCTTCCTACCTCTGGGAAACTACCCGAGAACAACGGCCCTTCTCCTTGCACCCTTGAAAACCAACTGACATCTTTTTCTGTTCAAAAACTAACTAACGTCTCATTCTCAAAACCAACTATCCCACCTTTTTCAATCTCATCCAATCAAAACACTTCATACATCTCCCATTTCTTCATTTCGATAACAAATCAAATTATTACCTACTATTATAAAATTTCCGAACATTATTTAAAAACTAATCTTTTTCTACCAATTCTTAAAAACTAACAAAAACATATCTTTCTAAAATCTATTCTATTGTCCTAATTACTGCACAATATTTATTTGGAAAAACCGGGTCACTCAAATATAATTTAACAAAGAAAATAATTTATGCATATCTTACGTTTTGTTCAATACAGGTAATCCAAAAATTTAAAGACTTTCCTTCTTCGAAATGTTTGTTGCTTATTATCCTACTTATCTGAATTATTTTAATTTTTTTGGAACTTTGAAATATTTTAAGCAAACCAATATTTTTCTCGATTTTACATATCATAACAAATCCCCGCCATTTGATCTGCCGAAAACTCTTTGTTAAATTTTAAAAATGACAAAAGTTTTCCAGGATCAAATTATTTCACTATGTTATTAAAATCTACTTATGATATTGATAGATGTCGTGAATGTTAAAATACCCCGTATATTGCCTGTCTTTATACGGGATTGGATATGTTTTCGATTTAAATTTTTTCAAGTATTTAACCTTAAAAGAATGTTCATAATTTTTAGCCACTCGGCTTTCTTCATTAATCAGATCTCCATAATTTTCTAAAATCTTTTCTATTTTCTTTCCCCTGTTCTCTCCACAATTTATTTTTCTTTCATCCCCATTTTGTTCACATGTGTTCACTGTCCATAATATTTCTTCATAAAATTCTGAATTCTCGTCCATCATTGCCATTTTTTCTTCTGTTTTCTTTCTATCCTCTAATTCCCTTTGGTATTCTGATCACCAGGTTTCTATTCCTTTCATTTCTCTGATGATAACTTCCTTTTCTTCCTGCTTCCTTTCTGTTTTATCGTCGGTTGCCAACAATTCTTCTCTACCTTCTATTTCCTGTTTTTCTCTTGTGTCCATCTTGTTTTCCTGCTTTCTTTTCGAACTCTTCTTTTTTTTCTTCCTTCTCCTTTTCTCTTCTGTTTGATTTTTTTCTTGTACTTTCGATTTATCCTCTATAGTCATATTGATTTCTTTACGTTTTTCCTGTGCATTGATCCTTTCAGAATTTGTTTTGCTATCTGTTTCCTTTTCTTCTTCTGTGTTGTCTGGTTCTGCTCTGATTTCCAGTTTATTTTCCGAAAAATTTATGGTGATATGTTTTTTCCTCAATTCATCAATTCCCGCTATCATATCATGATTTAAATCTTCAATTACCACACATTTCATAATATGGAATTTGTCTCCCACTCTGATCCGTACTCCCAAACCTTCGTTTACTGTCGTCAAATTTTTATTGTTTGCACCCACTAAATCAACCCTAGGAATCTTATACACAAATCTGTCCAAATTTAATTCTTTTACTAGTTTTTTATTGATTAGCGATATCTCCGATCCAGAATCAATCACAATTTTAATCGCTTTATGTTTTATAAATGCATCTAAAGATATTAGATTAGAATTAGAAATTTGTCTTTCGTTTCCTATTGCTACATGATTCATCTCCCTTCTATTTTGTTGTTGGAAGCTCTGGTTATTTCTATCGTCCATTTGTTCGCTCGTATTCCTATTCGGAGGATTTTGTGCAGCTCTATTCCTGTTGTGATTTTCATATGTTCTATTTTGTGTGTCATTCCTGTTATCGTAATTTTGTTGTCTATTGTAATTATTGTAATTTCTCGGCCTATATTCGTTTGTTGATCTGGGATATCGGTTTCTCTGGTCATAATTTGATGGATACCTTCTTTCCGGTCCATTATATTGGTCATGTAGTCTTCTATTTCTCATTTCTCTTCTTTTCGTTCCTTTTAATTGAAGGAATTGGCACAAACTATCAATATCTTGATAGTTTCTCAAAATCACGTGATCTTCCAAAGTTTCTTCAAAATGTCTGCTGATCATTTCTACCAGCTGTTCGGTAGAATATTTGTATTCCAGATATTTTGAATTGTTATATATCTGCAAAGCATATCTTTCTTCAGATATTCCCATTTTTTCGTGATATTTTCCATTCTGTAGCTCTTGATTGATTTCTCTCTGTTTATTTTTCCCACAGAAATAGTTGAGAAATTTATTTTCAAAATCTGTCCAATTTTCAAACTCATCTTCCTTGCTTTCATACCATAACGCTGCTCCTTCTTTCAGATGGTTTCTAATTGTTTCTTTGCAATCGTCAAAATATCTAATATGTTGCAATTTGGTTTTCAAATTTTTAATAAACGGTACTGGGTGTGTTTTCCGAATATCCCCGCCAAATTGTATTTTCGCCTCGCTTGTTCCATGGATGATAACTTCTTTTCTCTCTACCCCTCTTAGTTCAATCTCTGCCATTTTTGTTTCATTTAGCTTTAATCTCCTTTCTACTTCCTTCCTGTCTTCTTGTAGCGCCATTTCAAATTTTTCTTCTAACTGTTCTAATTCCTTTTTCTGGACAATCTTGATTTCCTTCATTTTGTTTTCTTGTTCTCCCATTTTATTTTTAATTTCATTGATATTTTTCTCTTGTTTTACATTCTTTAGGGTTATTTCTTCTATCTGTTGTATCATTTCTTTCTTTATCCCCTCAACACATCCTTTAATTTCCTGTTCATAGTTTTCCAAACGCTGCTCTATATTCCTGTTATTTAGTTCTATTGTTTGTCTTGTTGCCCGTTGATTGTTTTCAATTATTTGTTTTGTTTCCCTTTGATTCTCTTGTATGGCCTGTTTTGTTTCCTTCTGGTTTTCTTCCATTTTTAGTGACTGGAGTTGCATTAGTTTTAATATTTGATCTATTCCTGATGATTCTTTTCTCTTCTCAACTATTGTAACATTTCTTTCATTATCCGATCCTTCTTCCACAATTGTTCCTCTTCTCTGTTATCCTCCTTCCTTTCTTGCATTTTGCTTTGACTCCTTGTGGTCGACATGTTGTTTCTTTTCGTTAATGTTTTTATCCCCGCCAAATGTGAAATTTTACACCACTTTATACGTTGCAGGACACGACAATATTTCTTCCCAATTGTAATAAATTTTCACGACAAATATCAAATATGCAATCAGTAAAATTCAAAGAATTCAAAATAAATATCAAATGTACGATTGGTAAAGGAAATAAAAATCAAATAATTCAATAGCAGTAAATATCAACTAACTACGATCAATCAATAAATCAAATTTTTATCCACTGGAAAAAATTGTCAAAATACTTTCAAATTCAAATTCCCTCAATGTTATATGTTTTTACCTCTGGATCACCTGTACTTATTCCAGATCTCTTTCCCTTCCTTCAAATGTAAAGCTGCGATATTTTCAAGCCCCACGTTTTGGAAGCCAGTTATTGTGATATTTAAAGTCTTAGTGCGCCAAGCAATTAATTAGCTAATTAATTAATTAAAATTATTTAAATGATATGACTATGATTCTATCACACTTTATAATTCTCTTATCTCAGGGTTCTATTCGTGCTTCAATATCTATGCTATTACATGTGAAAGGTAAGGTCCAAACAATACCGGAATAATAAAAAAACATATAGGATCTAACATTATATATTGAAATAAAATAATGAAATAAAATTCACACTCAAAAATTTTCAATAAACAAAATCTCATATAATGATTCTCAAAATTTTGTTCTACGTACGTGAACCTTCAAAATTAATGGTACAAACAAAATTAGTTGAAATCTCAAAATCCCAAATATTATTCTAAATCTCCTAATCAAAATATTTATATCTTTTCTAAAATAAGTGTAAAAATTGTGTTATCAATAAAAGAAAAACTGCAGAAAACAAAACTATCTCTCTTTGATGATGAGTGGTCCAAATCCTTGTTCCTTTTAGTCTATACTATCTACTCTTAGTTGCTCCCTAGGTAATCAGCAATCTTACAACAAATTATTGCAAGTTTATCGTCCTTAATGATCTCCTTTAAATGCACGAATCGTTCAAATTATGCTAGCTTCTTCTTCTCTCAATAAACTGAATCTCTCGTTGGCCTGAGTAAAAAATGACTCTTGGAATATCTTTTCTTTACGATAAACTGAATCTCTCGTTGGCCTGAACAGTGACTCTTGGAATATAAGTAGAAAATATAACTTACAATCTTTTACTGGATCAGCTTCTGTCAGATACACTAACTACACGAAAACTCACAAACTTTCACTTGTAACGATGAGTCCAAGCCATCACCGTTAAACCAGCGTGCGCGCGAACCAACCCATGAAGTAGGAGTGTATCGACAGTAGAAAGGGCAAATCTTTGCTATATAAACCGCATTATTTCCTCATAGAGGCAGAATCGTCAGGTGTTGACTGAAGGTTCTCTTCTCCCCTACCCCGGCTTGTGGACGTGTTGAGTTCACAAGTTGTTTCCGTTCCATACCGCCGTTATCCGGAGAGCGTGTTGAGCTCTCCACTACCCGTACTCCGAAGCAGTCGTGTTGAGACTGTCGAGGAGTGTCCTATTAACCCGAATCACTTGAGGGACGTGTTGAGTTTCTTTCTTTCCTTTGTACCTATCGTCCGCTGTTATTAAATCGACACATCGTTCACGTAAAATTCCGAAAACACACTTGATTGCCGATAACACTAATTTCATACGACAAGGTCAAACTTAATTTGAATAAATAGGCCAGGTACTGAGAAGACTAAACTAAATTGTAAATATGTACATAAGATTTTTGTCAATTTAATTTAAGGAAGACAATAAAGTTTTATTTTTATTTTGAACCCTGTCTCTGACTGTCCAAAAGCTACCCGGATAGTGACTCCTACGAGAGGACGTCACAGATGGCGCCCGAGCAGAAAAATTCGATTTGAACAATAATAACGACCGAATTCCGAATTTTATTTTCATGAGACAGACAAAGAAAGATGGAAATAGTACGCAAATGGGGGTTACACTTTGACGGTTCAAGAGACCCAATAGAATTCATAGAACGGTTGAAAGAACTCCAGACAGCTTACGGCCTACAAGACACCCACGTTTTACAAGCTCTACCAGAAACATTAAACGGGAAAGCATTACTATGGTACAGAAACAATAATAAATATTGGAACGAATTAAAAGACTTCGAACAAGATTTCCGCAATTTCTTCGTTTCCTCCGTTCTCACGCAATCTCTGGAAGCGCAAATCCGGAACCGACTCCAACGAAACAACGAAGGTGTAAAAGACTACATCATTGATATTCAAACAATGATCAGAAGACATGGTGAATTCAATCACCAAGAAGAACTAAACAGGATATACACCAATATGAACCCGACATACAAGTTGTATATAAGGAGGCAAGACGTATCGTCAACACAGGACATCATCAGACTAGCGGAAGAATATGATATGGTCCAAAAAGAAATATATAACAGAAACAATACAAGGTGTGACTGGACACAGGCAAATAGTCGTAATAACAAAATACAGAATTTCGACAGACAGACTTGTTGTTGGAAATGCGGCCGCAGAGGCCACAATAGAAGAAACTGCAGAGCTATCGCTGTACTCTTCTGCAGCCATTGCGGAACCCGAGGAACAACTTCCAATAACTGCCAATGTAGAAGCCGACCGGAAAACTCCAACAGGACTGGACAAGAAGGAGGCAACCCAGTCAGCATTTAGAGTCCTCCCTAACAACCTCCAGCTACGCACACTATAAAGATCAACGACCCCACACAACGATAACGTTCAGCAACGGTAAAAAGTTAAAAGCACTAATAGACACAGGAGCCCAAAATTCGTTTATAGGACAAAAAGGTAAAAAAATATTGGAACAATGTGGAACAAAAAGCGACAGAAAAGCTTTAAAGATCACGCTGGCAGATGGAAAAACCAGCAACATAGAAATCTGTTTTACAGCAAAATGTTCCATAGACAACGTTTGGAGAAAAGCCAAGCTACATTTTTTACCAAACCTAGCTTCAGAAGTAGTACTGGGAATGCATGAAATAACAAGATGGGGCCTTGATTTATCAAACATCTTAAATAGAAATCGCGTAAGAAGGAGAGAACAATACCAAACCAGAACAGAACACAGATCCAGATCGTACAATGCAGACAATAACAGAATACCGACCAATTCCAGGGTTAACGAAACACCAACCGCAAGATATCCGCTCCAACAGAGAAGCAAAATATATAACAAAACGACCTGCCGACTACCGACCGATACCGCGGTCGAAGACCAGACCGAAAATATACCGACTAACGACCGATACCGCGGTCGACAACCAGACCGAAGATATACCGAACTACCGACCGATACCGCGGTCGAAGACCAGACGGAAAATATACCGACTACCGACCGATACCGCGGTCGACAACCAGACCGAAGATATACCGAACTACCGACCGATACCGCGGCCGACGACCAGACCGAAGACATTCCGTCATACATACCGGAATTCACGAACAGTCCGAAACGAGAGCAGCTCGACATTAGTACTACACTAAACAATACCGAAAAAAAACAATTACAGGAATTGTTACTAACCGAATTGGAGAAATTTAAACACATTAAAGGAACAACACATCTAACCGAACATACAATAAAACTTAAACATAATACACCGATCAAACAAAGATACAGGCCCCGAAACCCGGCAATGCAGAAGATCATAAACGATGAGATAGATAAGATGCTAGAAGAGAACGTGATAGAAAAATCTAATAGCCCGTACAGTTCCCCCATCGTCCTAGTAAAAAAGAAGGATAACAACGGATACAGATTTTGCATCGATTTTAGGAAAATCAACGACATCTCAGAAAAGATGCCTACCCATTACCGTACATCAATCATATCCTAGAAAAGTTAAAATCTGCAAAATATTTTACCACGTTGGATCTAAAAAATGGATATTGGCAAGTACCACTTTCCGAAGCAAGCAAACCCTTGGCCGCTTTCATAGCACCAGGAAAAGGACTATTCCAGTTCAAAGTACTTCCATTCGGATTACACGCCGCCTCCGCTACTTTTCAACGATTACTAGATACAATAATCGGCCCAGAAATGGAACCACATGCATTCGCCTATTTAGACGACATAATAGTACTGGGGAAAACGTTCGAGGAACATATGGAAAACTTAAAAGAAGTACTTCACAGACTACAGCAGGCCAAATTACGAATTAATATAGACAAATGTAAATTCTGCAAAGAAGAGATAAATTATTTAGGCCATGTAGTAAACAAGACGGGAATAAAAGTGGACGAAAACAAGACAAAAGCCATAGTCGAATATCCCGCGCCAAAAACCGTTAAACAACTACGCCGATTTTTGGGCATCATCTCATGGTATAGGAGATTTATAAAAGATTTTTCACGAACTACAGCCCCTTTAACAAAGCTACTAAAGAAAAAACAACATTGGACTTGGGACAGAGAGCAAGAGGAAGCATTCAACAAAATAAAAGTACTACTGACACAAGCTCCAATACTGATCTGCCCGGACTTCCAGAAAAGATTTTTTTTACAATCGGACGCTTCGAACCACGGTTTAGGAGTAGCTTTAGTACAAACAAACGACGAAGGACAGGAACAAGTCATCGCTTACGCAAGTCGAAACCTAACAAAGGCCGAAAAAAATTACAGCGTGACAGAAAAAGAACTACTAGCGATCATCTTCGGTGTAGAAAAGATGAAACCCTACATCGAAGGATACCCATTTTCAATTATCACAGACCATCAAAGTCTACGATACTTACAAACAATGGAAAACCCTACAGGTAGAATAGCTAGATGGGCAATGCTGCTGCAACAATTTGACTTCGATGTCATTTACAGAAAGGGCTCCCAGAACGTCCTGGCCGACGCGCTCTCTAGAGAACCAGTAGATCTGGTTTGCTTAATAAACGTAGAAGATGTAGAACCCGACGAATGGTACAATAAAGCTTTAAATAAAATCCAGACAAATCCGCAACTATTTCCAGACTACTCTATCAAAGATGGACTTCTCTATCGACACTTCTGGGACAAATACGATTTAAAAGAGACAGAGGTATCCAACCCCTGGAAACTATGCATCCCAAACCACAAGAGACAACAACTCCTGGCAGAAAACCACGAGCAACCGACCGCAGGACATCTAGGAATAGCTAAAACAATAACCCGCCTAGCTAGAAAATACTACTGGCCAGGGATGTTTAAAGACGCCGCAAAGTTCGTCAGGAACTGCAAGAATTGTCAGCAATTTAAGCCGCAACAAAGCTTAACTCCAGGCCGCATGCAATCTACACAAATTCCCCCACATCCATGGCACACCGTTTCAACCGACATCATAGGACCCCTTCCAACATCCAGCAAAGGAAACAAATATATAATGACATTCCAGGACACCTTTTCAAAATGGGTCGAAGCCATACCGATCAGAACAGCAACGGCAAAATCAGTCTGTCAAAACTTAAAAGATAAAATCATTATGAGATTCGGATCACCCAAAGAGCTAATATCAGACAACGCAAGAACATACGATAACAGGGAAGTACGAAAGTTGCTAGATGAATTCCAGATTTCTAAAAGAAACATTCCGCCATATTTACCCCAGAATAATCCAGTAGAAAGAACAAACAGAGTAATCAAAACAATGATAGCTCAGTTCTGCGATAATAACCATAAGAAATGGGACACGAGCCTTCCAGAACTACTATTCGCATATAATACAGCTAAACACGATTCAACGGGTTTCTCCCCAGCCTTCCTGAACTTTGGACACGAACTAGAAATTCCAAGTAAAGTCGTAAAAACCCCAAACGACACACAACATACCGATCAAAACATAAAATGGCATAAACTACAAGAAACATTCGAACTAGTACGTACAAACCTGGCAAAAGCTTTTACAACTCAAAGCCATTACTACAACTTACGACGAAGAGAGTGGAAACCGACAATAAACGACAAAGTCATGAAAAGGGAATACCAACTCTCAAATGCCGCCAAAAATTTTAACGCCAAATTAGCACCGAAATTTTCAGGCCCATATACTATAACAAAAGTGTGTTCTAATGTAATATTCAAATTAAAACACGACGATAAAAACCGTACAATAACAGCTCATATCAAAGACCTAAAACCCGCATTTACCGATTTCCCTACTCCTTAATCAGTCCAAGCACTTACAGTCAACACCAAGTAGTGACAGTATATTTTAATACAGTTTACCAGTAACCTTCAAGTATAATGTCAGACACGTTAGAAATATATTACAGTGACATAGAAATGGACGGCACAGTTACGCCGCCACCATACACCGTTCCAGAGTTAATATCACCATTGGGGAACACACCAAAACCTAACACCCCGGGCAAAGGCTGCGAGCCCCTGATAAAGGCTATTTCCAAATTTAAAAACCTTTTCGATGAACCAGCCATGGGCATCACAAAAATTCAGAAAGTCCAGTCAATTCCAGTGCCAATCCCGCTGCTCTCACTAATTCCGCCGCAGCATAAAGGAAAAAAATACAGACTGAGACTCCCGAACCAGGTGCTGAGGATAAAAACCAATAATTGAAGCCCCACGAAGGAAGACGTTTTTTAAGAGAGGGAAGACGATTTTTTTTTAAGAAGACGATATTTATTTTTAGGGCGGACATTTTTTATTTCGATGTATTGTAAATTGTTTTTTAGGGTAACCAAGTACCTGGCAAGGAATAAAAATAAAAAAATTTTGTTCCAAAATTTTTTTTTCCCAGGAAGAGGGGGTGTAACGATGAGTCCAAGCCATCACCGTTAAACCAGCGTGCGCGCGAACCAACCCATGAAGTAGGAGTGTATCGACAGTAGAAAGGGCAAATCTTTGCTATATAAACCGCATTATTTCCTCATAGAGGCAGAATCGTCAGGTGTTGACTGAAGGTTCTCTTCTCCCCTACCCCGGCTTGTGGACGTGTTGAGTTCACAAGTTGTTTCCGTTCCATACCGCCGTTATCCGGAGAGCGTGTTGAGCTCTCCACTACCCGTACTCCGAAGCAGTCGTGTTGAGACTGTCGAGGAGTGTCCTATTAACCCGAATCACTTGAGGGACGTGTTGAGTTTCTTTCTTTCCTTTGTACCTATCGTCCGCTGTTATTAAATCGACACATCGTTCACGTAAAATTCCGAAAACACACTTGATTGCCGATAACACTAATTTCATACGACAAGGTCAAACTTAATTTGAATAAATAGGCCAGGTACTGAGAAGACTAAACTAAATTGTAAATATGTACATAAGATTTTTGTCAATTTAATTTAAGGAAGACAATAAAGTTTTATTTTTATTTTGAACCCTGTCTCTGACTGTCCAAAAGCTACCCGGATAGTGACTCCTACGAGAGGACGTCACACACTGCTACTGCTTCCTACCTCTGGGAAACTACCCGAGAACAACGGCCCTTCGCCTTGTACCCTTGAAAACGAACTGACTATCTTTTTTCTGTTCAAAAACTAACTAACGTCTCATTTTCAAAACCAACTATCCCACCTTTTTCAATCTCATCCAATCAAAACACGTCATACATCTCCCATTTCTTCATTTCAATAACACAATCAAATTTTTACCTACTATTATAAAATTTCCGAATATTATTTAAAAACTAATCTTTTTCTACCAATTCTTAAAAACTAACAAAAACATATCTTTCTAAAATCTATTCTATTGTCCTAATTACTGCACAACATTTATTTGGAAAAACCGGGTCACTTAAATATAATTTAACAAAGAAAATAATTTATGCATATCTTACGTTTTGTTCAATACAGGTAATCCAAAAGTTTAAAGACTTTCCTTCTTCGAAATGTTTGTTGCTTATTATGCTACTTATCTGAATTATTTTAATTTTTTTGGAACTTTGAAATATTTTAATATTATAAAATAATTAATATTTATAATATATATATATATATATATATATATATATATATATTATAAAAAAAGTTGAAATTTAAATTATTAAGTTTATAAAAATATAATGGTTCTTCGTAACCCTTTTGCTGGAAAGGGAGTTACTTAATCTGCTGTCCAATGTTCAGGTAGTGGAAGGACTCTAGATGGATCAGCCTACGTTCCGTGTATCAGCCCGTAAGGACTGGCAGACCAACCAAGTGTTGTAGTTCTTCCCAAAATAAAAAAAATCTTCTTTCCCAAACAAAGGTGATGAGTCTTCCCCAAATCCAAAAAAATCCTTCTTTCCAAATAAAAGTGTAATTCCAGTCTTAGTTGTGGCTTAAAAAAATAGGAATGATATTTGGATATTTGTAGTAAGCTAAGAAGATTTAGACGATTGAGAATAGGGAAATTTAGATGGAAGATGTGTGATAACTTACCAGAACTTATTTGCAGGTTTTATTTTCCATAAAACAACATAACTTCTTAATGCACAAACTAAATACTTCTTAAATAACAACCAAAAAAATTCTTCACCTTTCTCAAAAAAAAAAAATAAAATTACTTAAACTTTTTTCCTCCCTCCAAGTCCTGCCTGCCGAAAACTCAACACCTTATCTCTAGAAAGTTCTGTTCCAAAATGGCCATTATATTATTCTTTTTCTCTTATGACAAGGTAATCGATTATCTTATCATCGATATCGATGTTCGAAAGGCATGAAAATGAACTATTTGAGATCGTATTGTGGGTTGCATATTCCAACGTTAGATTAGATTATTAACGATCGTATCGTTACAGAAGGATGAAGCATTTTCGGCGAAAGGTTGTAGAGTTTTGGCCAAATACTTTTCCAAGGGTTGTGTAGGGCAGTTGTATGCACTGACAATGGGACGAAGAGGAATATGGGTATTATGAATTTATAGGGTTTATGAATTTTGGGTAGGCCATATATTCGAGGTGTTCTTCAAGACTTTTCACGAGGAATTAGAGATTTTTTGATGTCAACAGGAAGAGAGGTTTTATTGATAATGGCTTTTGTTTTTTCTCCAGATAGGTTGTTGGATTATTAGGAATTGGTTTGTAGTCTGAAGTATTAACGAGATTTGAGAATTTATTAAAGTAAGAAGAAGTGTTTAGGATGACGGTGGCGTTTTCTTTATCGTCGGAAAGAATGACTAGATTTGGATTTGACTGAAGTTCTTTCAGGGCTTTTTTCTCGGATTGGCTAATATTTTGAATAGGCGGCTTTGAGTTTCTAAGAACTCTAGAGATGTCTTGCCTGGTTATTTCAGCATCTTCGGAAGATAAACTGGAGATGGCTTCTTCAATTTGACAGATGATTGTCTCAATTGGAATGTGACTTAGGGTAACAGAGTAATTGAAACCTTTTGCTAAAGCTTGAGTGGCAATGGTTGAAATAGAGGTATCAGAAAAGTTATGGACCACTGTAGTGGGTTCCAATGTTGAGGTTTTTGGAATTTGTTCGGAAATGAGATTCCGGGAATCTTGATTTGGGAATGACTTTATGGTCTCGGAAGGCTTTAAGGAAAGTTAAATTACAAAGAAGACGATTCTTACGTAGTAGTAGGTTGCTATATGATTTAGTGAGCTGGTAAAATTAGAGTATATATATGACAGGTGTGACCTGACGGGTAAAAATCTCACCAAAATGAGATGTCTGTTTTATAATATTTAACCTTAATATTTAAAAATACCCTGCAAAAATAGCAACTTGCTTAAACTTTATTTTTTGTTTTTATTTTCAAAATAGTTGTGCAAGCACCTTGCAGAGTTAAAATCCTTCACAAATCGCCTCGCTTGTTTATTTTCTTTATTTTGAATATTTCAATTTACTTTAAAAAAAAGTACAAGTTGCCTCAAAGATAGGGTAACGGGTACAGTGATTGGCCACTTAAGGAATTGCTAATTGAATTAAAATTTTAAATTCGTTTCTTTTAAAGTAAAATATTTTGTCAGGATTTTTTAATAGCAATGATACATCAAATTTTATAAAAACTCAGAATATTTTAATCACAAATAATAATGTAGATAAAACATTAACACAAATTTGAAAATTTACAGAACTACACAGTTATTCGCCATACAAACATAGTTATTGGCCATACAAACATAGTTATTGGCCATACAAACATAGTTTTTGGTATATAGAATTACAGTCATCGTTGGCCTAAATAAGGCTAAATAAGCCTCATAAAATTCCTAATTTTTTTTGTTTGTGCTGGTAAGGCACACAAAACTATTTAAGTTTTCAATTTCTTGTTGTTTCTTTGCACAAGTA
Source organism: Diabrotica balteata (assembly GCA_918026665.1). Classification (NCBI taxonomy): domain Eukaryota; kingdom Metazoa; phylum Arthropoda; class Insecta; order Coleoptera; family Chrysomelidae; genus Diabrotica; species Diabrotica balteata. Next base: position 81,163,079 of record OU898279.1, read on the forward strand.
CCAATATGGTAGCCTCTAACACCAAATAGACATTTTATTCAAACTTTTGATTTAGATATATTATAGGAACAAGAATAACACAATCCTGTATGCAAAAGGTTATTTACAGGTGAGTTGGTGTCGTCTGATTGTTTCACCGTTATATCTGAGAGAATTTGTATTTTTTCATGTTCTGGATATCCCTCAGTTTCAAAAAATAACTTTCTTTAAGCCGACTCACCAGCACGTTTTTCTTTGTTGGTTTCTAAATTTGTACATTTGCTTTGGGATGTATTCTTCAAATTTATTGAATTCATATTGTTGCAGACATCAAAAATATGTTTTCAATTGTGGGCAGATTAACGTTTTCCTCTAAAGAACCAAGAAGTTGGTTTCGTGACAATTCTTATTTTTCTTTGGAGACATTAACATCTGCTATATGTACTCTAACTCCACTTTTCAAAGTAGTGCTTTTAATTGTATGATTATTAAGTGTGTCTGCTTTCAAAATAATTGTATATGTAATATCACCTGTATTTACTGTAGCATTACTGTATTCTTCACAACAGTGACATTTTTGCTCCCGGAAGCATCTAAACATTCCGTATATGTATTTGGCACCTAGGACTTATTTATTGGTCTTTTGCGGCACGCAGTCATGTTTCAACCAATAGATGGCGAGGTGCCAAACACGTATATGGAATGTTACTTTGGTGCGAAATTCATATACGGAATGTTAAATCTTCGAAGACCAAAAAAGACGACTTTACGATAAAAGCAAAAAGAAGAGTGATTTTAAAATATTTGTTAATGTACTATTAAAAAAAAAGTAAATTAGTGCAATAGGAAATAAAAACGAATCTATTTAAATAAATAATAAAAAAATTTAAATTTTTAAAATGTAATGTTTATACGAAATTCAATGTCTTTCGCCATTTTTAGTTGCATTTATTTAAGTTGCTGCGATGTTAGACGAAAGATTATGACGCATTTTAAACCTTTTTTTTTCTTAGGTTGAACTTTAGATGGTTGTCCAAATGGTAATCTATTTGACCATCTAGTAACTTTCTTCGACTAATTGAAGTTGGTTGCACTCTTATATTGGCTTTATCTTCAAATCGCCTTACCGAGTAACTTCCTGCCATATTTAAAAAACTTTTTGAAGCCGTTTTAATATGGGATAATCTTTCGTGCAATAATTTTAACGTTGATAAATCAGTTCCAAATGTAAAATTTTTATCTTTAAGCGTGCAAAAGTCTGCAAAGGAAGATTTTTTTGTTCAGCTGTTTCATTTTTGTTTAAGAATATCTTCTCTAACATTATTTTCATTACTGTTACGAATGATGGTATTATTATAATGGTTCTGTAACACATTAACTGGGTCCTGAAAGCCCTTTATAAAATGAATAAGGTTGAACTTTTTCGTCAAAAACTAATTTATCTACTGCGTATCAATATTCAGGATTAGCAGCTGGAACATTGCAAAGGGATATAATATATTAAAAAAGTGTGCAGACTCAGCTTAATGCTTGCAAAATACACCCAATTTAAGATAATTATATAGCTTCCTGTTGATAACTGTGATGAAAATAATGTTAGAGAAGATATTCTTGTAAACAAAAATGAAACAGCGAAACAGATTTTATCTTAAGATCAAACGAACTTACTTAAAGTTCGATCTTGATTATATGAGGCCTCATCGAAATAAATAAATAATTTGTAGTACCTTCGCCTCTGGCTAATTACTCACATTTTAAAGTAGAAATAAACCACTTGAGCCCTCTTACCATCGTCTCGGCGCCTAATCTATACCATCAGTCTATTTGAAAGTTGTTGTAACATATTATGGTCATTTTTCCAAAATGTTAGGGTGGGTTGGGACTTATTTATTTCTATGAGGCCTCATATAATCAAGATCGAACTTCAGGTAAGTTCGTTTGATCGTGAGATTATATTCGGCCTCATCTCATAAATAAATAATTTGTAGACGTTTAAAGTCGTTACAACAATTTTATTATAATAATGCCCAACATATTATATGTTCCTAAAATAAAAAGTTCGTATCTAAAAATGCCCTGAGGCAATTAGTTAACACATTACATAACATAATCCAACTAAATGTATATTCTAAATCCTTACAAATATTATAGTACTTAACATAAATCATTTTCTTTTTACCTATTTAGAATTGTATTGCAATTTCTATTGTAAAATTTCGCAAGTTTCTTAGAATTTTTCGTCCCCTTGCCGCCAACTTAATAACTTACAGTGTCAAAACTGACCCTTTTTCTAGCTGTTGCAGATGTTGCGGTGTGGTTTGTGCTATATGCTTTAAACTGACTTATACCAGGCCACTCTGTTGTAGAATAAATTTGATCCATCTACCAATGGTTTGTGGAGTGGCGGTATGAAAGGTTTCTTATGAGTCGGTAATAAAGCTCTGCATGATCCTCTTAAGTCTTTTGTCTTTTCCAAATTGTTGTTTCAATGTTAATTATTTATGACGTTCAAATAATTTTTGTGTGTATAAAAAATTAAATTTTATAGCCGGGCAAGTTTTCTTTTTATTTAAATTTTCTAGTTTTACACTTCGGTAGTTGCAAAAATTATTAAGCGTTTTTAGAATCTTCAATTTTTTGCTGTTAGATAATGTTACTGTCAAGTTATTTGAGTCAAAAGTAAATCCCAAATATGTGCACACATTTGTAGGAATAATTTTGCTTTTAGTATGATTAATTAGAAACCTAAATTTGTTAGTATTTCTACAGTTAATTTTACATTATGTTCACACTCTTTATATGAATTTCCTAGAATCAGAAAATCATCCAAATATACTGTGAAATGATCCCCCTTTTCTTTTAGAATTCCTACAATAGGTTTCAATATCTTTGTAAATATTCTAGATGCACAACTAAAACCAAAAGGCAAAACAGTTGTATTCGTAGAAAGTGCCATTACATGAAATCTTAAATATTTACGATATGTGTGTATCGGTATTAAATGGTAAGCATCTTTGAAATCAATTTTGATATGAACCACCTTGAGATATAAGTCTGACCACTTTATTATCTCTATCTTAAAATATACACTTCCAACAATTTTACTAAAATTTTCAAGGTTTAAAATAAGACGGTATGATCCATCTGATTTTGGAATTGCAAAAACCTTGGAAATATGATCATCACTATGATCCAAAATAGATATTGCACCACTAAGCATTAATTTATTTATGTTTTTAATAGGTTTTACTTCTTTAGTTGACCGTTTATTTTCAGAAGCTACAACTGTTTGTTTTGGTTTCTTTACAAGTGGGATAACCATACCCCTTATGTATGTTAATACGTTTTTGTTGCCCTGATTTCTCCAACTCTTTTGTCAAGATCATTACCAAAAGGCGATTCAGTGATTGGTGTATCCTTTAATATCTCTGTCATTTCTGTATTTAGTTAGTGGCTATTAGTTCTCTTCGCGATACTTACTCTGAATCATGAATGTTTGTCAATAAGCGGCTGGCATCGCTAAGTAGTTTAATATATCCTCTATTTCCTCCTTCATTTTCGAAAAACATGTTTGTTAAGGCTATTCCTTTAGCTGCCATACTAGCATCAATTTATTGCTGAAGCAATACCAAACGAGCATCATTGCGAAGTGTGGAGTCACTTACTATGACTATTGCTATTTTTACTTCCGGATTTATATTTGCAGGAGCCACATGCTTGCAGATATCTTCTTCTAGTCCAGAAGTTAAAATATCAGCTCATCGAGCGGCAATATCTACGTGTATGGAGCTTACAACTGATATTTTTACTTTATTATAATCACCCAGAATTGATAAAATATCTTCTTGCAATCCAAAAGACACTACATTATATCTGGCCTGAAACCTATTTATTTCAAACTATATGCTTAAGTTTGTCATTACAAACTGTATTATAGGTAATATTATCCACCTTATTATTTTTATCACAAACAGTATTCATTATCTGGATAAGTTCCCTGAATATTTCCTCTACAAATCTTGTTATCAAAACTAATAACTTTTTGAATATTTGTCATCACAAACAAATATTTCTTCTGCATAATTTTTCCAGACGGTATTAACAACTATATTGTTGACGATATTTGTCATCACACCAAATATTTACTTGGATAATTTCCAAAGAGAAGGAAGAATAAATGAAATTTTATTAAGTAAACCACTATTGTTTATATTCGTCATCACAGACAAATATTAATTGTGAAATATTTCGGTAAGGTGTCATTACAACAAATAGGGTAGGTTAGTTTATTTGGTATTTTTACCAACAAGTTTTATTTATACATGTAATAATATTATATATACGGTATTAATAACTATATTATTGACAATATTTGTCATCACAACCAAATATTTACTTGGATAATTTCCAAGGTGAAAGAAGAATCATGAAAAAACTTATTAAGTAATCCACTATTGTTAATATTCGTCATCACAGACAAATGTTAATTGTGAATATTTCGGTCAGGTGTCAAACACCTATACTAGGTAAGTTTATTTGTTATTCTTAAGAAGAATTTTTTATTTACAAATATGATAATATTATATATACGGTATTACCCACTATATTATTGACCATATTTATCATCATAAACAAATATTTACTTGGACATTTTCCAAAGTGAAAGAAGAAAAAATAAAATTTTTTATTAAGTATTCCAATACTATTAGTATTCGTCATCACAGATAAATGTTAATTGTGAACATTTCGGTAAGGTGTCAACACAAACACCTAGTAATAAGTTTATTTGTTATTCTTGATAACAATTTTTTATTTACACCTGTGATAATAGTTTATATACCGGTATTACCAACTATATTATTAACCATATTTGTCATCACAAACAAATATTTACTTGGATACTTGTCAAAGTGAAAGAAGAAAAAATGAAAAATTTTATTAAGTATTCCAATATTATTAGTATTTGTCATCACAGACAAATGTTAGTTAGGAATATTTCCGTCAGGTGTCAACACCAACACCTATAGTAGGTGAGTTTATTTATTTGTTAGTCTTAATAAGAATTTTTTATTTACAAATGTGATAATATTATATATATATATATATATATATATATATATATATATATTTATATAATTATATATATATATATATATATATATATATATATATATATATATATATACCGTATTACCCATTATATTATTGACAATATTTTTGACAACACCTAGTAGGTGATTTTATTTGATATTATTAATAAGAAATTTTTATTCACAAATGTGATAATATTATATATTATACGGTATTACCCACTATATTATTGACCATATTTGTCATCACAAACAAATATTTACTTGGATACTTTCTAAATTAAAAGAAGAAAAAATGAAAAAGTTTAATAAGATTCCAATCGTATTAGTATTCGTCATCACAGACAAATGTTAGTTATGAATATTTCTGTCAGGTGTCAACACAAACACCTATAGTAGTGAGTTTATTTGATATTCTTAATAAAAATTTTTTATTTACAAATGTGATAATGTTATATATACGGTATTACCCACTATACTATATTATTGACAATATTTGTCATCACAAATAAATATTTACTTGGATACTTTCTAAAGTGAAAGAAGAAACAATGAAAAATTTTATTAAGTATTCCAATCTTATTAGTATTCGTCATCACAGACAAATGTTAGTTATGAATATTCGTCCGGTCAGGTGTCAGTTGTTATTCTTAATAAGAATTTTTATATACAAATGTGATAATATTATATATACGCTATACTCTATTCGCTTAGCTCGGGCATATTTTGACAGATTCATTGTCGGAAACCTACAACACAACAATTCCGACTTCTCAGTGTTAATAGCTCAAGTACACTACTATTGCAGACTTCTTTCTTATAAAAAGAAGAATTATTCTAAATAGTGGAAGTGTATACTAAATCTATCAAATTTTGGGTAGTGTTATATTAAAAAAATATATTTTAGTTGTTATAATTTAACATAACTATTTATTATATGGTGCAGATAAATAAATATTGATTTTCGGTAATTCGCAAAGTTCTATTTTATTTACTATTTAGTTTGTTTACTATTAATATTGGCTATGAGTACGTGTGCTTGGTTGTATAGTAATTTACAGTCACTTTTATTCTGTCAAAATGTAACTAACTTCGCAAAAAAATAATTACTAAATTCACTAGACAGTTCGGACTGGAAATAGCGAACCGAGTATATTACCTACTATATTATTGACGATATTTGTCATCACAAAACAAATATTTATTTGTGTAATTTCCAAAGAGAAAGAAAAACAAATGAAAATTTTTATTAAGTATTCCAATACCTATTGTTTATATCCGTCATAACAGACAAATATTAATTGTGAATATTTCGGTGAGGTGTCAACCCAAACACCTATAGCATTTAAGTTTATTTTTACATGCGATAATGTTTATTACCACCTACCTTGTATATTTGTATATTTTTATCTTGATTCTCCCCTGAGACAACAATTTTAACCAACACTTGAAACACTTCATCTTTTTCATTATCTGAAATTTCTGCTTGGGTATCACTTTCCAAGCTGTGCTGGGAATTTTTATATATGATGAATGACGCCGTGAACAATTTTTAATTAAATCCAATTTCTTTTCGAGGCTCCTTACAATTTTGTATATTTCCGCGATCTAATAATCTAATTATTTTCCGTTTTTTATCTGTTTACACATAATTTTTCGGTAATTCGTTGCCGAATTAATTTTACGCGCTGTATAGTGTGAGCGATCAGCACAAAAACGTAGACTGATGGTATAAATTAGGGGCCGAGACGATGGTAAGAGTGCTCAAGTGCAGTGGTGGCTGGTGACTCAAAAATTTGGTAGTTCTGCAGTATTTTTTGGTTTTTTTTTTAATTCAATATCTTTTAATCAGTGTATTTTACAACGAGGCTTTTAGTTTCATATTTTAAACCATATATTTATTCATTATATATCTATTAAAAAATAATAAAGAACTTACCGATTTTCTTCTTTTCAAATTGAAGATAAATCCAATTATATCAAAAATAGCAATGGTACATTATGGCACACTAGTAATTGTTTTATAGTTTATGTTTTTAGTAGAATTTTATCGATAAATACGCGAAACTAAGGAATGCAAACAAAAAAACACTACAAACAAAATCACCACAACAATAATTGCATTATAGGCTCTTACGAACTAACTACACACAGAGCCAACAATATTATTTTTTTTATAAATAAGCTCGATTCGTCGATTTTTTTTAAAGCAAACTTGTCTATAACTTTTTCATTAAAGTTTGGTATTTCTTTTATAAGTGTTTTTTCTACTGACAACATGGTTAATGCTACAAGTCGGTCTTCAGTCATGGAATTTCTCAAGAATGTTTTAATCCGTTTTAAACTCTGAAACGCTCAATACTCCGGGAGTATTGGGTTTTTTGGAAGTGTAAGACTTCCAAATTCCAGAAGAACTGAAAAAGAGGTGATGAAAAAAAATACTAAAAATAGGGCTAAGCTCAGAGGAACAAATTTAAATGGCCAAAGAGACACTAAATCTCAAGTGAGTGTTCGGGCTAGCTTCAATGCACTGGATTGTGGCTTTAAAGATATAAACAACAATAACAAGAGATAATGAGCTAATGAGACAAGAAAGAAATGAGACCTGGTAATATCAAACGTGATACAACTGAAGAAGGTCACTGGGAATAAATTTATAGAAAGAGAACAATAAGAAGAGAAAAGAAGGGCGCCAACTCAACGATAGTTGAGATTTTGAAGTAACAAATGAATCTGGAGATAATATTCTGAAATACAAAAATACTAAATAATAATCTTGTTTTGCTATGTTATATACTGGTTAGTAGAACTGAAATAAAACTCAAAATAGTAACAATAAATATATTTATAAAAAATGTATATAGGTATATGTGTATAAACAATTTACATATAATGCAAAGCCAAATAACAGTGGTAGTGGATGGTGTACACATACAGTGGGACCTAATAGCCCCTCAACAAACGAATAATCACTACCACTGGCCAAATAAAGTATAAAATGTCAGTAAACAACAAGAATAGTCCGTATTGTAGCCAAAGTCTTAACACAAAGAGATAGTCATTTAAATTTAAATTAGTTCTACTAATATGAGATACAAATTACAATATTGTAAAGATATCAAACTTGATAAATCTCTATTACAATTATATTAAATATATATTACATCCAAAAAGTGAGTCTTCAATACTCCTTATACAATGTTTTAAAAACCACATGAAATTTATTTCCCTTTCCCCAATATCAAAATTGTACCTATTTTATCAAATATATTGTATTAAAAAAAATATTATATCAAGAGTGAGTTCTATTAAAAAAAATATATTAAATCAACAAATGAGTTCGGTCAGACTCTTGAAATCCTAACTAAAACCTAATAACACATGAAGTGTCCTTTTTCCCTCCCTGAATATTTTATAATTAAATTATCAAAAAAAAAAAATGTTCACCTTGTCATATGCATATGCAGAGGGTATACTACTACATAGGAAGTAACAAAAGTTAAACAGTAAATAGATAGTAACAAAAAAAAATTACACAGTCAAACAACTTATCTTTACAGCACCATAAGTCCATAGGAAAATTCCTCTTGGCACGTTTACATCAGTTTGTGGCTGTAAAGACGAATCCTGGGCACAAAACCACAACCAGTCACTGGTCTCTGGGTGACAGCAAAATCCACGGGTTACTAACTATTTAAGGATTTAGTTACTTGAGTCCTTGAGGGAATATTCTGAAGAGAATATCCTCAAGTGAAGTGACGGAATCTAAAATTATTATTTAATTTAATAAATACAATTCAATAGGTGTAGCAGCATGGATTGACTGCACCAAAACAAAACATCAAAACATTTGGTATTAGGTTAAGTCAACATCATGTCAAATTTATGAAGTTACTTTCGTAGGCATGGCAAGCTTGCGCCATGAAATAAACATGCGCAGAATACAGAAGGCTGTCCCACATTTGTAGAACCTTTTTATATTCCACCAAAAAAAGTTAGATAACAGGGAACCAAAAAAAAACTTAATGATAAGATATGAAATAGATCGGAATTTAAGTTTGACTATATAAAAAAAATGACCTTCTGTTCTTTACAAGTAAATCAAGGAAATTTTATATTTAAATTATTTCGGAACTCAAAAATAAATCTCTAAAGAAATACTAAACTGCAAGGATGAATTTGATTGTATGATAAAGAGATAATACGTATGAAATGATTTACTTACATGGAGCTGCAGCACGCCAAAAAAATCTTCCTTTTTATGTGGAACTCATAAATGAATATTGATTTTATTAGAAAAATTTCTTATTATTATTATTATTTATGAATTATATATATTTTTTTATTCTTGTCCTAGATTTTATTTGCCCCAATTCCGTCACTTTGAACGTGAGAAAAAGACTCACCGGTTGGCGTGTCTGCGTTTACGAGTTCTGACCAAAACTGAAACTTCGCTTCCGCATAAAATCGATCTTCCTTTCAAAGCGATAACAGCGCGTGGGGAAAAATGTCGATTTAAAATCGATCGTAGGCGGGTAATAAAAATTTCTTGAGGGGTTTAAATTGGACTAGTCAGTAGCGTAAACGCTACAACTCGAAAGCACCTTTCAGCTTTTGCCGTACTCATGGGCACTGTAATTAGAATTTGAAGCAGTTTTACAGTTTCTTGAAAAGGCTCTGTTAAATTATTTTCAATTAAAAATTTTAAAAAAGGTATTGCCGCATTAATGTCTCTACACTCTCTTCTAAAATAAATAACAGATAATTCAGTCTTTAAGTGCTCCCTATCTAAATTTGGATATGACGCGCAAGTCAGGCTTAAATTATCATCTGGGAAATTATCACAATAATTATCAAATTGCTCAGGATAAAGCAATGAAGTTGCAAGTACGTGATTTTTAAATGCAAATCTATCATTTGCACAATTTATGATTATATCACAAACTTCGATAGATGCTCTCCGATGATCTACTGGACTGTTATCCTTCCGTAACCTTTTAGTTGGTAATGGTTCAACGCATAAACTAGAACCTTGGTCAATGGTATCATCTATTGAATTTCTAACTGAATTCATGTATCTTTCGAAATCTGTCACCTTTTTATTGATTTCCAAAGGATTCGTTTTAGTCTTTTGAAGGGCATTATACATAACGTCTACTTGTGGCATTATGCGATGGAAAAATGTTAACCAAAAAACAAAATTTTGATTCACTAGTATTCTTCGAATGGAAGACGTTGAACTACAGACAGCTGCCTTATCAAACGATTCTTCTATTTCTTCCATACATTCGATAAAAGAAGATCGATGTTCAAACACAACATTAACAGTTCCAATATTGAAGTTTCAGCGAGTTGGAGCGCCATGAGGAATTTGCTTTTGGACGATTTTATCTAAAACTGCCACTCGTTGTGGCGAATTTTTAAAAAAGGTAGGGATTTCATTTAAATTTCCAAAAAAAAGTCTAACTTGAGAGTTTTCGAAACAAGCCTTAGACATTATTAAATTTAATTGATGCGCGTAACAGTGTACAAAATGAGCAAATGGATATTTTTCTTTGATTCTGGCTTGAACTCCTGCGTGCTGTCCACACATGACCGCTGCCCCATCATAACTCTGAGCAATTAGTTTATTATTTGAGTTTTCCAGGATAGGATCCAAAACACTGAAAATGTTTTTGCTTAAAGTATCTGCATTTAATTTTGAAGGTACCAAGTATGTCCAAAATCGTTCTACCGGTGCTCCATTTCGACAATATCTAAATACTACAACCATTTGTGATTTTGCTGAAATGTCTATAGTCTCGTCGGCCATGACAGCTAGATATGGAGATTCCCGAATTTCCTCCAAAATTTTATCCTGGCATAATTCCAACATGCAGTCCAAAATATCATTTTGAATTTCTTTAGAAATGCCCTTAAAAACCGTCGATTCTTCCAAGTGTTGTGCTTAAGTTCTATCCAATTCAGCAGTAAAATTTATGAGGCCGCAAAAAATTCCAGGATTGTCGGATGTTTGTGTCTCGTCGTGTCCCCGAAGCGCCAATTCGAAAACACTACAAAATTTTATGCAGTCTATAATTTTTGAGAGAACATACCTATTTTTTGTTACAGCTTCATTGAATTTTTGAATATTTATCCAGTATGCAGAATCTAACTGTTCCTTAATATTCACGGAGTCTAATAAAGCATATTCCATTTGATTGTGCAAATGATGCTTAGAAGTTTCGTGCTTTTTTATTTTATCACTTAAATATGCTAATTCTGTTACACCAACTTGCGTCCATGACTTATCACCTCCAAAGAGTACACAAGGTAAACAGAAAAGAGCGTTTTTTCTGTTGCAGCCACATATCCAACTATTTCTCTTATAAATATCGCAATTAAATTGTCGTTTGTAATTTTTCCCTCGGCTTGATCCTTCTTTTTCGATTTTAATATCCGGCAAAGGACGGCCTTTGCATTTTAATTCTAGTTTTTCGTCATAAGAATATTTAAAGAATCTCTTAACATTAATCAAATTATAAATAACATCCATCCTGAACAACACTTTTATTCTCATATACTTAATATAAATACCGAATTACGTGCAGGACAACTTATTTTAACAGTCGTCGCGTCGCGATCACCGATTATTTAAAATTACAATAAACGTAGGTTTGTACACAGTACGCACTAGTTCGAACTGCGACAAATGCAGCTCAAATATTGCTTTTAGTCGTCGCCTGAAAATTGTTGGCGAGGGGTTGAGCGGGTGTTATCGGGGATATCTTTAACAGTTCACAGCTCGGAGTAGCACCGGTCCGGTCAAATAAGTGGGACTTGCTGTCGCCATGAGATGCGACGGACGACAGGTTAAAATAAAGGCGGCCATGCACGAAAACCATCTAAATGAATTTAGATTTTATAAGTAGTGATATTTTTTATTTAATTTTCAAAGTAATTTTGTTTGGATTATTTTGGTGGTTCTGCAACTCCGCAGCACTTATATATCAACCGCCACTGCTCAAGTGGTTTATTTATACTTTAAAATGTAAGTAATTAGCCAGAGGCGGAGGTACTATAAATTATTTATTTATGAGATGAGGCCGAATATAATTATTAATACGCTACAAGATAAAAATGTTACATTTGGAACTGATTCATCAACGTTAAAGTTACTGCATGAAAGATTATCCCATGTTAAAACCAAAACCGCTTTGAAATTTTTTTTAAATATGACGAGAAGTTCCTCGGCAAGACGATTTGAATACAAAACCAATATAAGAGTGCAAGCAACTTCAATCAGTCGAAGAAAGTGGGGAGTTACTAGAGTTCAAATTGATTACTATTTGGACAACCACCTAAAGTTCAGCCTCCTAAAAAAAGGTTTAAAAGGCGTCATAACCTTTCGTCCAACATCGCAGGAAATTAAACAAATGCAACTAAAAATGGCGAAAGACATTGAATTTCGTATAAATATTAAATTTAAAATTTTTTTTTTATTATTTATGTATATCTTGTTTTATTTCCTATTGCACTGAATTACTTTTTTTTAATAATACATTAAAAAATATTTTAAAATTACTTTTCTTTTTCGATTTTAATGAGAAGTCATCCATTTGGATCTACGAGTATTTAATATTCCGTATATGAATTTCGCAGTAAGTAACATTCCATATACGTGTTTGGCACCTCGCCGGCTATTGGTTGAAACATCGCCGCGTGCCGCAAAGGACCAATAGAAAAGTTCTAGGGCCAAATACATATACGGAATGTTTAGATGCCTCCCGGATTGACTCCTGTGGCAATCTTTTTTATTACTTTCATCTTGGTTTCCTTGTTTTTTGACTTTCACTTTTTGCTTTTGCATCAATTTGCTCTTGTTTTCGTTCTGATTTTATTTTTTCTTGTTCTGCTTTTTCTTCAATTTTACGCCTCTCTGCATTTTGACGATCTGAAAAAGTGAGTACGAAAGGCAACCTTTCCGTTTTCTTTTTGTCCTTTCTTTCTGCGGTTCTTGGCCAAAAAAAGAATTTGTCGATTGATGTTTCTTTAGATAATGAGTTTTCTTGCTTAACTAAAGGCAGATTATTGGATGTCGATTAAATATCTAAAGTCATTGTATCTTCTGTGACATCTCTTATATTATATGTAATATCACGGTTTTCTGGAAGTTGAACTCAAAAATCTGAAAGTAGATTTTCTTCTGTAATATCTTGTACGTTGCATATAATTTCATTGCCACCTACACGGTTAAGTGTAATATCTGAAGATATATGGGTTTCTGTGATTATATAGGTATCTTTTATATTACTTGTGATTCCACCTGTCTCTTTAGTCTGAATCGTGGGTAGATCTATGGTATTTTGAAATAAATTAAATATATTAGAGAGCAATTTTGAATATTTATTTAGTTCTTCGCAATCATCCAAACTTTAAAATTCTAATATTTTTGCTGCTCCAACTGTCTGTATAAAATCCTCATATGTTATTGACTTTTTCATAGAAATAGTAAGATTAATAACATTATTCGGGTCCTTGACCTTTCCTAAACATTTGGAATAGTTTGATACTTCCCGGTTCCAATTTGCTTTTAATGTTTTAAATGCAGCAATATCTACAGGTTGTATAATTTTGGCCAGATTGGGATATAATGCCACTAAAATAATTTGTAACTTTGAATATAATTCACTGGTTTGAATGGTTAAGTGACTTTTATGTCCATTAACGAATAAAATGACTGTAAAATTAGTACTTTTCACAACTAGATACCTATATAAGACGATTCCTATGTATTCATAGAAATTTTCATTCTTCATCCATTCCGTATCGCTACATCCTATGTCCCATTCTCGTGGCACGGAATTTAGACGATTGCTAGGACTTCGGTTATTAGGGTAAATAATCATTTGTGTTGTTATTTTTCCAGATGCTGAAAAGGTAAACATAACCGTCAAATTAACTTTGGAGTGATGCTCTATTTAATATACATTTTTTGTTTCCCTTTACAGCCAAAACTCGTTTATTTTTGGGACACAAGAGAAAGCAGGTTTCATCGCCATTTAAAACATGTGAAGGGTCTTGAAGAACATCAATGTAACCTTTAGGATGCAAGTATTCTTGAACATTGGTGAACCATTTTTTTATATCCTTTTTAGACACAACTGAACTTGCTACCGTTACCGCTTCTGGAGTTCTCTCACTTAGATCTGGGTGTCGCTTTTAAAAAGGATCTATACCGACTTCTTCCAGGCCGATAGTCAATCAAAGGATTGGCACGTGGATTTGCGTCAAAAAAAACCTTTAACCGAGTCTTGTATATCTTCCACTCTTAATGAAAAACCTCTGTCTTGACATGTTATAATCCAATGCTTTAAACTATTCTCTTCCTCCAAACAAAGAATAGGATTGAGACCAAGGGTTCTAAACTGCAATGTTACTCTTGGCACATTAAATTGTTCAGCGGCTTTTCGTTGGCTCATGCCATTTTCTATGGCGTAAAAAGCAAACTGAAGTTCTGTATATTGTTTGTGATACGTTTTATCTTTCCGGATAATTGGCATTTTTTATTCTAAAAATAAAAATAATTTAATAGTAATAATGTTAGCTAAAATTTGATCCAATATGCCCACATTAGCAGTTATTTTATAACAACTAAAATAATTGTAATTTTATGAATACAAATCCGGTCAAAAAATTATTCCTATTATACATACCCGTTACCCTATTTTTTGTAATAAAATTTTTTAGGTGTTTTTTAATTTAGCTGTTGTTAAATGACCGCCATCCTCCAGCCAGGTCTGCATTTCTATATTAGGATAATATGGAAGACGTAAAAAAAGAAATTTCAAAATGCCTCAAATACCTACCCAAAAATGTCATTTCAGTATAGAGAGCGATATCGGCAGAGCGACTTTGTTATAATTTTTTATGGTATTAATGTGTTAACTTTTTTATTGGTCGACTGATTCAAACCTACTTGATTCAATGTATTAAATATGTATGCTCCGTTTTATTTTTGCTTAATCTATATATATATATATATATATATATATATATATATATATATATATATATATATATATATATATATCGTATATACCGTATAATGTCCATTTACTTGAGCTTTTTCACATTTTTAATATCACTGACTACTACATATCTTTTTAAGGTAACACTTATAACAACTTTTCCATGCTTGTGTGGTTTTCATAATATCACTGACTGCTACATATCTTTTTAAGGTAACACTTATAAGAACTTTTCCATGCTTGTGTGGTTTTCATATTGTATTTTTTAGATGAACTGATGATGCTTTCAGAATACGAAAGCGAAACGTCTTCAAAATTGTCTTTTTATTTCTCCACCTTGAGACCGATATAAGAACCCACCACTAGTCTGAGTAATTCTTAATATATATATATATTATATATATATATATATATATATATATATATATATATATATATATATATATAATATATATATATATATATATATATATAAACAAACAACAAAGTTTATTAGGGCTGCAGTCAGAAGTTTGGCCGGGATGTTACAGAAACACTCTTTTGGCAGCAAAATATCCCCCATTCTACGTAATTTTGTTTTGGATGAACTAATAAGAACGTGTAAAGAAAAGATACACTTTCACATACCTTTTATCAAACGATATGTAGATAATTTGATTTTATCAGTCCCGGAAAACAAAATCACTGGTGTTTTAAACATCTTTAATGCCCAATGTTAACACTTAAAGTTTACGGTTGAGAGAGAGGCTGAGAATATGATTCATTTTTTAGACATGCTGATACATCGTGTCAGTGATGGCATGGCATGTCAGGACGGAGTGGTATCGTAAACCTTGTTTTAGTAACCGTTTCATAAACTTTTATTCTCAACATCCATCTAAGATGAAAACAAATTTGGTTTTGGCCCTCAAAACTAGGGTTATCAACTTATCACACATCGAGTTCAGAGACAAGGAACTGAAAAAGTTAAGATCTATACTACAAGAGAACTCCTATTCCATAGGGCTTTTAAATAAACTCATTTTTGGTACTCCTTTTCCGTTGCAATTTTCTGAGAACCAAAATTTTCATAATAATGAGGTCCGACAACTGACATCGACATTGACACACAACACATCAGAGCTACCACAATCTAAAATAACGTATGGTTGCCTACCCTATATTCCAGTCCTAAGCTAATGAACATTTTCAAAAACGTTAGTGGCTTAAAAATTGCAAATAAAAATGTGAAAACGGTATCGAAGTCGTACACAAAGACAAAGGATCCTTTCACAATACAGGAATCATCGAATGTTGTTTATTCTAAACCATGTGCTAATTGCAAAAACGTATACATTGGTGAAAAATCTCGTAATTTATACAGTAGGGTTATTTCACACCGCAGCGACATAAAAACCAAAAAAATTAACGCATGTGCGTTGACAGAACATGCATTAAGTTTTAAACATGAATTTAAATTCGAGGATTCCTGTATTTTGGCAAGGAAAAATAACCATGCTAAACGTGTTTTCTTGGAAATGTGTTTAATAAAATCCAATACGTCTTGTATAAATAAAAAGGCTGATATAGACAAACTGAGTAACATTTATTGTTATTTACTGACTAAACATCAAAAATGAGATAAAGACTTACTTGTACATATACACACCATAATACACCTGAATGCTAAACAGATTGCATATCATCAACACAGGTTTAATACATCACTATCTAAATAAAATATGAAGAACTCCTAATGAATTTTTAATCATACTATTTTTGTTTTTTTTTTTATTCTCTATGAATCGGTTAAAACAAGCCATTAATAGATGTAGCAAACGAATTTTTACTATTTTTAACTAAATTTTAAAATGTATTTTGTCCATTACTTTATAAGTTATATTTTATATGTTTGTTATTAATGTTGAGTGTCATAGCTTTATACAAATAAGCTTAACGACTAGTAAGTACACTGACATTTTGTGATATATTGTAAATATTTACACATTTTTCTAATTACAGTGTCTTGAAAAAGGAATTAAGCAATTCCGAAAGCTAGACCAAAAGTCAAAAGATTGTTTCTGTAACATCCCGGCCAATTTTCTGACTGCAGCCCTAATAAACTTTGTTGTTTGTTTAAATCGACAGTCACTAATATCCAGTATTCATTATATATATATATATATATATATATATATATATATATATATATATATATATATAGTTTAGATATATATATATATATATATATATATATATATATATAGTTTAAATTTAGTTAAATTTAATTGAATTAAATTAAATTAGATTGATTTCCTCAGGGTTCTTTCCTACAAACAAAAATATTTTACCTTCAATTCGTTACTTCTAGTATTTTCTAGAATAGATAGGGAGAATAAATATTATATACACAATTTATAACCTTTAAAAAACACCTTCTTCTTAACGTGTCCTATCAAGTTCACTTGACATTGGCGATTAGCATGGCGAAACTGTCTCTGTCTCGAGCTATTCTAAAGAGTTGCTCAGCTTTCTTTAATCCTGTCCACTCCCTGATAGTCTTCAACCAAGAGGCCTGCTTTTTACCAATTCCTCTGCGTCCTTCGATTTACCCATCATAGTAAGTTGAAGAATATTATATCGGTCTCCCCTTACTACGTGTCCAAAATAGGACATCTTTCTACATTTGATGTTATCAAGCAGCTCGCGAGCAGCATTTGCTCTCTCAAGGACTGCCACATTTGTCAGCATAGCCGTCCATGGAATTTTTAGTATACGTCTGTGCAGCTACATTTCAAAGACCTCCAGACGATTAATGGTGGATATGTTTAATGCTTCGACATCAAATAAGAGGACTGACCAAATGTAGCATTTAACCATGCGCTTTCGAAATTGAAGTTGCAAGTTATCATTACAGAAAAATGACCTCATTTTTAAAAATGTCGTGCGGGTTATCTCAATTCTACATTTTATCTCTTGATCTGGATCTAGTTGTTCAGTAATATGGCAAAGAAGATATTTAAAACTGGACACTCTTTGAATTATATGACCGTGCGGGCTATCTCGATTCTACATTTTATCTCTTGATCTGGATCTAATTGTTCAGTAGTATCACAACCAAGATAATTAAAACTGGACACTTGAATTATATGACCATCAACATATAATCGTGCATCTTGATGTGTTAAACGGCTAAACACCATGTGTTTTGTGTTTGAACAGTTTATGTTTAGGCCAAACTCTCTTCCCACTGTATCAATGGCATTTAAAAGGCATTGTAATCCATTCATGTCATCACTTAAAATAACTGTATCATCTGCATATCTGATTGTATTTATCAGAAAAAAAAATATATATTATATATAAAAACAAAATTATACATTATATCAAAAAAACACCATTTATTTTAATTCCATATAGAAATATAAAAATAAAGATCGTGTACAATTTAATATCTATTCCTTAGAACAAAAGAAAACTTAATTTTGTTATCTCCCTCTTAAACCAAGGTATTTAATTTACTGTAAAATGGTTAACTAACTTTCTTAAAAAACAAACAAAATTTTATTTTCTGCCAATTATCTAATTTGTGAATTCAATTTTTTTTCAATCTTTTTAATCAATTACTTTATGGTATGGGTTTAAAAAAACGTATATGGTACACATACAACGCTTATTTCACAAATAATTTGACTGAGATTTGTTATTTACTCTCTGCGATGTTTCCCCACGGACACTGATTTGGTCACCGGATTGTGTTCTCACAAAACTGTCCAATTCTCCAAACACGTGTGGCTCTGCTTCCTCCTTCCAAAACTGTTGCACAATTCTCTACAAAATTAAACCTCCGACTAGTTTCAAAATAATAATAATAATGGCACTCTTTCAGTCAAATGGTTTTCCCGCCTCGACTGGTTATCTGGTACAAACTTTATATAAATTTTATTTGTTTACTTACAGAGTTAATAATCTCTTCGGACACAAGGAGTTTGGGATTCCCGATCTGGTCTCGATTCACCTTCAACTATTCTGGTATCACCAACTTAAATCACAAACAACTTATACTTATTTTTCATACACTGTTCTCAAACTGGACTTCTCGTTCTGGATGGTAAAAACACAATAATTAAAATCTCCTGGTTCAATTTTCAAATCGACTGTCCTATTCTCAATACCTCGTTTCTCCTAACCAATTATATAATTCATTCTCTCTACCTATCTTCAAAATTTCCTATTGTTAAATTTTAAGAAATCAAGCGTGTTTTACCCGCTTAGGTTTTTCCCGATCAACAGAAGATAATACCGACTAACCCTTTTGTGTCTATAGACAAATCCGTATTTGTAAAAGATAACGTCCAATTCATTACAGTATCTTGGAAGAAAAATAATATATAAACCATTGTCTATCAAACATTAATTTAAAATTCTTATCTGATACAAAACCATGTATAATTATTTGTAAGATATAAAAAAAATTTAATACTTTATACATAACCGAAATGTTTTTTTACTATACAAATTAATCTTAGAAACTATTCACTATTGATGTCCACTGTTCTCCGAAAACACTTCTTAATTATAAATCATTATATTTACAAATTCTTAACCTATACAGGGTCTTGAATATTTATGATATCATGATATTTTGCATACAAAAAGTTATTTTTTTCTTGATCTATTGTAGAATCATAATAATATATTATTCCGAAAGATTTCCGCGGTTAGTTCAATTAAACCTAATGCTAATATTAATACTATTTTATTGGGAATAAGCCACAATTGAAGTTTATTGACGTTTCAATTTCTACTTCGGAAATCGTTCTTAAAATACATTAATGTTTGTATTTTAAGAACGATTTCCGAAATTTATTTTAACCTTCAATTGTGGCTTATTTCCTATAAAATAGTATCTATAATTATTTGGGTATGTAGCGGAAGATATAAATACTTCTTTTATTTGACCAAGCTTTCGTAAATTTTATTTGTATTATCAGGGTGCTACTCAAAATAAGTACAAATTACAGAATAAAAAAATATTTTGTATATTACACTAATTCAGGTTAGTGTCAAGGTGTTAAAAAAATGAAATATACAACTCATCCTCCTACAAATAATGGCGAGAACTATCCAAAAAAATTTTGTTTTAAAAAACGTTTTTACAGAAAACACATTGTTTAAAAATCTTTTACAGAGCAACATTTAAGTAAAATTATGTTGTAAAATCATCACAGAAAATATAGTCATATTATAAAATTCTAGGTTCCACATACAAATTAATCAGAAACAAAACAATTGGTTGTAAATTCATAATTATTAACTTAAAACAAAGGAACGTTGTAGGAATAAAAGTGCTGGAGAACTGGTCAAAACAGGTGTGGGTAGGAATTTGAACTGAGTAGAGTTTTCCCGTAACTAGGCTCGTGAGGCAGTATACGCAAGTAATAAGTCTAGCATAGGAAGTTACTAGGAATGAAACGAAACGAAAGAACGATGGATTCAGATGATGACCTAACTGATGAAGGGAAAAGAAGAAGAGAAGAGGAGGAATACTGCAGCAAAAGATAAAAAAAAAACACTGAAAACGCCGAAAAAAGAAATGAATAGACCAAATGATGAAAATGATAGGGGAATGAACAATGTATATATATATAAAAGACATAAAAAGAACAATATAGATCCCGAGACAAAAACACACAACTAAAGAAGGAAATTAAAGAACTAAAAAAATATCTACAAAGCTACTACAAAGATGAAATAAGAAAGCTGTGGGAACCAAACTAATAAGCTATAAAACTTATATGTCAACGAAAATTAAATTAACACAACAAACTAAAAAATAGAGAAATTGGAGAGAGAAGGAAGGAGATAAAATGTATTAATACAAGAATTAAAAATTTATACAAATGTTCAACAAGTATTGCAAGAGGCTATGGAAAATTTTATGGAAAAAGAATTAAAAGTATCAGTAAATGTAAATGGAGCAAGTAAAATGCAGGAAAATACTGCCATAGTAGATCTTAACAGTGTGAAAAACAAAATCCAAGTAATGAAAAATAAAAGTAAATTAAAAAACAAAAAGGACGAACGAATCTGTACAAATGATTATTGATTAGAAATAATGCTATAACATAACGAAAAAAATGTCAAAATAGGATACCAGAAACTAATCACAGACGAAGAAATTTGGACATGAAATAAAAGCCAACAAAACTTGGTACAAGAGAAATAAAGTCAAAAAACTAGTAGCACAACTAAAATGGGCTAAAATAAATAAAAGGCATATACGAGATGGACAAAATTTATTAATGGAAAGAAAGCAATAAATTAATATATGTTAGAAGGGACATGAGTGTAAGAGGAACTTCGAGGAATAAAAATTAAAACACCTAGTCGACGAATGCAAAAAATATAAATTCGAAATAGTAGCACTACTAGAAACAAGACAACTTGGGGAAAACTCTTTGTAAATAAATTATTGTTTTTTAATAGCGGAAGAGAAAATAGAATGTTAGGAACAGGCTTTGTGGTAAATAAAAATCTAATCGTTAATTTTAAATGAATTTCAGAGAGAATATGCGTAGGTAATAAGAATAAGGGAAAAAATGCCAAAAAATAACATTTATAAACATACATGCACCGACTTAAGAGAAAAATATTGATTTTTTTTCTAATGTTTATTTTAAATAAGTGGTCAAAACCTTTAACATCAACTTTTGCATTTAAGTTTGAACAACAATTATGAAGAATTTGAAATACGCTTAAAAACGCTGAATTTAAACCTTCACATTATAAATGATCTAAAACGTTTAAGATTGCTTATTTTGGATTGCACAGGTACGATTTTCGAAAAAACACAACGTCAATTACAAATTACACCCAATGCTGTGTTCTTGGAAGCATTTCTCGTTTGAAATGTTTGATTTTACAAATTTTGTTAATTAACAAAACTCAAAAGCGAAATTGCATGTTGCAACATTTATTTATTTAACAGCTTTATAGAACCTGATTTCGTTTGCAAGAAAATGTAAAAACTGCATACAAAATCTGCACTCTTTAACTTTAAATCGCATATTGCTTTATGTCAATAGGACACTGATCAAAAGATATTCAATTTTTACCGACGAATTAATACAAATTTTATTTAAAAATTAATCTCGCACGCGTAACGGACATTCAAAATCGCCAGTCGCTGCAAGCGTTGTTTCTGAGAGAACGATTTATTCTACAGAAACAGTGCCAATGAACATTTTTGTTCAAAATTATCTCAGCTACATTTCTAGTTTAAAATAGTTTTTGTATGGTGTACAGATTCTTGGTAAATCAATATTTTTTCGTTTTCCCCTGCGAGGGGGAGTTCTAGGAGGAAGTCCAGGAGTAGGAGTGGCAAACTTTTTTGCATCTTTTTTGGGGTCCAACAATTGACATTCTCTGCAAAATTCAGCTTATATATCTCGTTTTTAGAGATCAAATCTCTGGCAACTGGACTACGTACTTACGCTATGTTAATATTAAGAATTGTTCAAAATGCTGTGCACTGAGATTAATGATTGTAAAGTAATTATGTACATAAGTAACATTTATTTTAAATTATGAAAAAGTTGCTGATATAAATCTATTCTAGCCATATGTTGGCAAAAGTAAAGACAGTACCTACTCACAATCCAATACATGTGGTAAAAATTATTTTTTATGAAAATTACAAAAAAAAAAATAAAAAATGAGCAAAAAGATCAATTTTTTCTACTGTCCTTGCTTATACCGTTAAAACGATTTATTTTTGAGCAAAGCCGTATGGAAATAAAATGGCGATAATTCAATTTCCTATAAGATACGACTGGTTAAAAATGTATTAATTTATTCCCCAAAAATTGCTGCAACATAGCAATAAATACAAAAAAAGGGGAAACAAGCCTTTTCTTATTCAGTGTTTTTCAACCACTTAGATTGCACATAGAACTTTCGTAATTCGCCTAGAAAATCTTTATAATGTAATAAAACAGTACATCAAATTTCATTAAAATCAATTCAATAGATTTCGCATTATAATTTTGCAATCTAAATTTAAAAGAAAATAAATTTTTTAAAATCTTGCACAACAAAAGCTAAACAATGTAAGAGTTTACCTATTTTTTACATAATATAATAGAACAACTTTATTTATTTAACGCATTTTACAAATTGAAATCGGATTATTTGCGGTATCAGAAATTTTTTTAAATTGTAAACAATTTTTTGACTTTTAAACGTTATTGAAGTTATTATTAAAGTTGTTATACAACTTTTTCTTCCAAAATCAGAATGCCACCTGTCACCTACCCGTGCTAACAGATCTACCCTAGCCTATATCTGTAATTCGAAAGAATTAAGAAAATTATTATGTGCAGTCCTATTGCGACGTTGGCGTATCTCCAAAAAAGTTGAGGAAACGAGTACGAACTAGGAGGTGTAGAATAATAATATTCATTTAGTTTACTTAAAAGTAAAGTCAGCAAGTAACATGGAAAGTGACGCATTCACCGATGACGTTAATAAAAGAAGAAGAAATGGGAATGAAGTTAAAGTGGAATATTTTTCGTGAAGTAAATTTAAAGAAAAAAACTGAAACTTTATTCGATAGAAAGCAGTACTCTAAAAGAGAACCACAAAAAATACTAAATTAGAACGAAGAACTGGGGCGGGAGCTAAAGAACTTAAAAAGATATATTATGGAAGGGCTTGATAAAAGGAGAAGAGAGCATATTGTACTAAAGAGGGCTAAAAATGTATACAAATAATGCTAATGATCTAAACAATGGGTAAATTCTTAGAATAAGAGGTATTTCTAAATATTAACAAAAACCAAAGTAGGAAAAAACATGCGTAATAGAATTAAAAAACACTGGCATTAAGTAAATAGTGATAAAAAAGGAAATCAGAGACGAAAAAATTTTTATTAACCATGATTTAAGTAAAAACATAGAAATCGTTACAGAAATATGCAAGAAGCAGTAAGACGAAATAGCAATAAGAATACGAAGAAAAAGGAAATGAAAAAATGAGTTAAATTTAATTTTGCCAAAATAATAATTGGAGAGGAGAAATGGATCTGAAACAAATCCTTATCCTTAGAAAAGTCGAAAAATAAATAAACAAAACAAAGGACGAGAAAAAGAAAATGACTATTGCAAAGGAAACGGAAATAAATGCAGGAAAATGATTGAGTAACTATGTTGGACGAGAATACAGATGGCAACATGGAACGTGAGAGAAACCTACATAGAGAGATATGCTCAGAAATGAAAAAGTATAATATCGATGTGATGAGTCTGCAAAGGACTAAACAAGCAAGAAATAAGATATATGAAAGAAAGATGTAACATTTTTTCAAAGTGTAAGAAATGATGGAGAATTGGGAACTGGAGTCTTCTTTATGAAGCAACTAAATGATAAGATGTAGGAGAAGCCTGTAACTGACAGAATGTGCCTCTTAAGAATACGAGAAATGCAAAGGGGAAGAAAAGCATCAGATCTTTTGGTAGGTATAAGATGAATGGACGTATGTTTCATCCATGTATATAATTGGGTGGTTTGCGTTCCTGTAACGTTTCATACTACATAAGAAATTAAGTCTAAGCTGTTGAATGTTGGGCTTTCCCAATAATACTTTTCTATGGGAAACCCTACACCTTTCACGAAACCCTACTGTTCGTAGGGTTTCTATGGAACCTGAGTTATATCTGTTGTACTCCTCTGCAAATGTTCTGTGTATGAGTTTCACAGTTGGCACTTGTTTTTGTGTTATACGCTCTGTTTTCGAAGAGATTGTCTAGGTCACAAATAATCTTTAAAGTTAAAATCTGTATCTGAAACACATTGGGCTTGTCATGCTTAAGCACTTACTGTGGTCAAAGATCAGCTTGAAGTACTTATATAATCGATTGAAAATGCAAAAGCTAGAGCTAACGGTAAAGGTATACTACATTAAACAAAATCCTTTATTAAAACTTATAAAATCTTTTAAAAAAATAATTTATTATAAAAACAAACGTAATCGCTTCAAAAATTTACTGTTTTAACAAATATATTTTGAAGTTAAATAATTATTTCAAAAAGTTGGAAACTGTTTTTCATATATGAAAATATGATTGGTGAAAATAAAAAACGTACCTTTATGAGGAAAGCTAGGTCGCGATTTTCCATATTGGAACCCGGACTTAAAAAAATCGGCAGCCACGCCTATGAGCAAGAGTGCGTGTATAAGATCAAACGAAGGAATGATGTTAAGCAAGGCTGATAATATAATGTCCGAATAGAAAAGTTTCTTCGGTGCGCTTTAAATCGATATATCGAAGAGGAAGAAGTCAAACAACCAATATTAGAATACGAAGATATCCATGACAGACACACAGAACAAGAAATTCTTCTTCTTGATGTACCTCTCAGCGAAGAATGTTGGAAATCATCATGGAAATCTTTATATTATTAGAAGCAGCGCGAAAAATCTGCATAGATGTTGAGTTGAACCAGGTTGTGAGGTTCTTTAATAATGTTCTTGGATGGATGTTCTTCTTCTTCCTGGACCTCGCTTGACAAATATTTTACAACATTACTACATTGAACAAGAAATACTGGACACATTTTAAGACCTAAAAATAATAAAAGCCCTGGAGTAAACGAGATAAGCGCAGAAATGTTAAGAGTAGATAAAAAGCTGTTAGTAAATTAACTAGCTACGGTAATTTGGTGTATTTGAGCAAAAGAGAATATACCAGCAGAATGGTACGATGTACTTATTTTCCCAATTTATAAAAAAGGAGATACGATGCTTTATGCAAAATGAACCGATCTACAACAAAACAAATTTTTACATTAAAAGAAATTCAGACAAGCTGTTATGAGTATAAAATAAAGTTATATGCAATATTCATGGATTTTAAATATACATACGATAAAATAAATTAAGAAAAAAGTTATTAGCAGCAATGAGCCAGCTGGGTATCCCAAGTAAGTTCGTGAGGATTACGAAGCTGACGTTAAGCACAACTAAAAATAAAGTTATGTGAAATAGGTTAATATTAGAGACTTTTCACTTTACGTTAAATAGAAGAGAGTGACCATTATTAACAACTTGGTTTAAATTACGTCTGAAAACGATAATAAGAAACAGTGATTTCAAAAGAAATGGAACAGTTTTCAGCAAGCACTACCGATGCCCAGCTTTTGTGAATAATTTAATGCTTCTGGATAAGCAAAGATATAATTATTGATGGTATTTAAAAAAAAAAGAAAAGCAAGAAGGTATGGAGGAAATAATTATTACTAAATATAAATACATGAGTATGGGCAGGCGAAGCCAAGATAAATGAGAATAAAATTTGAAGATAACAAAAGAAGATGATAAAGTGTACGAGTTTGAGAAGGTTAGTGAGTTCACTGATTCGGGAGTCATTTACAAAGAGCGGCTATAAAAAGAACGAGATAAGCATAAAACTGTCAAAAGGGAACATAAAATATGAAAGTCTGAGAAGTCTATTTCAGTCTTTAGCGGCTATTCTAGAAGTTCTTTAGAAGTCAAAAGCGGCTATACAGATGGGAATGTAAAATATTGAGTAGCATTTTGGAAGGGATAAAGAATGAGGAACGATAGAAAAGAAGAACATGCCAAGCTATAGAGAATAAAGTGGATGGGGTATACATAGAGAATGCTAGTGGGAAGAATCATAGAAATAGAAAGAAAGAAAGACCGAGGTCAAGATAGAAGGTTGAGAGTTACTTAAAGGGAGTAGCTAACCATTAGATTTAAGAAAACGGGAATTAATACTCTCGTATACACCGAAACGGTACTTTCTACAGTGTCATTAAACAATCCCTTTTATGAAAGATGCAGGCCAATCATACATGAATTAAACCTTGAAGTCCCCGAAATCTATCCTAGTAAGTCTATCCTTATTGACCGATGGATCTAAGACGGAATATCGTGTAGGATCTGCCTTTATACCAGATGAATTAAAGAAATATAAATTAGTAGAGACTAATACTATTTTAATAGGAGAATTCTTTGCAATATATAAAGCCATATGTTACGTTACAAGAAGTCCTGAATATAACTTGATAATAATTACAGGCTCAATAAATTCCCTAGAAATCATCTCTAAAATCTATTCTTCCCATCTTGTGGTCAAACTCATTAGACAAGAATTGCGCCTAAGTTGCATATAATTCACAAAAACATTGCTTTCTTGTAGGTGCCATCTTATATTGGAATCACGGTAAACGATCTGGAAGATAAATATGCATGAGAACGCTTTGGAGAACGAACCTATTGAGATCTATTCAAAAGCTCCAGAGACAGATCACAAATCATATTTTCACAGTAAAATAATTGACATATGGAACAACAGATGAAACAGAAACAGACGAAATTACTTGAGATAAAACCAACAGTTCACCATGGTCTGATAGTTCCACCAATAATTTTTCTCAGGTGATCATCAGGCGACTTATGCTTACGAGACCCTGCTAACAATAAAACACCTTCTAGTGGAGTACTCGTTAAGGAGCGATTTCACAGAACTCACATATATATATATATATATATATATATATATATATATATATATATACATATATATATATATATATATATATATATATATATATATATATATATATATATATATATATATATAGTAAACTCTTAAATATTGGGGAAATCTGCAAGAAAAACTCTAATGTGTATCAATTGTTTCGCCGAACGTTTTCGCCAAAGAGAATTAATTTGGCTTCTTCAGGGCTAAAAGAGAATAATGGTGTTTTTTTGTTACTATGTGCACACAAGTTTTTTTGTTAACGTTGAAAATGTATGGTAGCTTTGAACTTAAAACGCAAGGTTTACCTAAGGTTAATCGAAAAACCCAATGTAACTACATTTAAAGAAAGTAATTCTTTGAATTGTCGGTAATAACTAAATTTTTGATTGTTATAAAGTTTGAATGTGAGGTTCTGTTTTCATAGAACGCAAGAGCTGACAATTACAAGTAGTGCTTTTGAATATTTATGTTGTTAAGGTTCATTGGTAAAACCGATGAAGTTAGATCCCAGTCTGGGGAGATATTAGTTTAGAATTTTCTTAATTGAAATTCTTTTTTAATTAGTATATTGTTCATGTATTATTATAATAATATTATTGTTAGCATTGTTAGTCACGATGGAAAGTGAAGTATCTTCGTTATGGATAGTGTTGAACAAAATCTTATTTACTAATGGTGTTGGATAAGAGTTTGAAATAAAAAGTTTCTAAAGGATTTGTAGGTTTTTTGTATGAAATGAAGGATCTGATAGTTTAATTACTCTATAAAAAACCTACAAAAAACCTAAAAAACCTAAAAATCCTTCAGAAACTTTTTATTTCAAACTCTTATCCAACACCATTAGTAAATAAGATTTTGTTTAACACTATCCATAACGAAGATACTTCACCTTACATCGTGACTAACAATGCTGATCCTGATGTCTTAAGTGGGAACCTAGTCTCAGATACTCCTATCAATAAATATTTTTCATTACCCTATTTCAGAGATATCACTCCGGGGTTAACAAGGATTCTAAAAAAAGTGTTGAAAATAGCTTTGGGAATAATAGTAATAACATTAAATTATTTAGTGTGATGATTGTGATGGCTCTTATGTAGGCAGAACCATTAGAAAGCTATCTACTAGAATATCAGAACATTTAAAAAGACCAAACTCTTCAAGTTTTGGTCAACATTTAGAGTCTAGCAAACACAATTTCAACATCAATACTGGGTCGTCTATTTTGCATGACATCAGTAGAAAGAAAAACTATTTGGAGTTGGATCTATTGGAAGATTTGGAGATCACAAAGGAAACAAATGGAAACTCTCATTGTCTTAATACTCAAATTAATTTAAACTGTACTAAATTTAAACCTATTTTTAAAAACTTTATTACAGCTTCACCTCGTAGTGGACCCAGCTCGGCTGTCTAGACTTCCTGCACTGAGTTTATACATTAAGAATCTACCAATTTTAGGCTCTGTTCAGCATTACTAGTGTATTTAACAATTTACACAACTAGCTTGCTCAGATTCAATTGATCCACAGTTGGAGTTGATTTCACTCTTCATACCTCTGCATAATCTACATATACTATTTTCACAGTTTTATATTTCAACACCTGTTGGTCAGTTGGTCTTTAGTAATGCTATTACATATTAGTTTTATAGTTCCCCCATTGGCTTGAGGTTTAACTGAACTACTTGAACTATACCCATTTATACACTGCTTTCAATTCTGATTTAATTTTAATATTTCAATTTCATAGTCAATTTTCTTCTCGTTTTGCAGTATTGACAGTGCCTGGTAGACCATTTTATTGTAGTCAACTACCCACTGTCCAATAGATCGGTTGGTCTATTTCTTTCATTCACACTTTATGTACACTTCATTTAGCCTCAAACCTACAACCTTATTATTACAGACGGGCGTGAGTGTGAGATCTGGATTATGCAATCTAGTTTAAATCAAAATATTCTATATGTCATACTTCATCAGCTGATTTTTTCAGTAGTAGTTCTAGTTGGACCTTTGGCCAATGACAACTTATACAGAATTTTAATATTTGCTGATCACAGATCCATAACTTTGACTGCCTATCAAAGTTGTCATATGTCACATGTCACCGTATCATTTCCGCTTAGATCATTATCCCTCCAGATACTGACAGAGAATGTAGCGTAGTATCTTTAAGTAATTTTAAACTGTTTGTCCTCGTTTTAGTGTAGTGTTTTGTACAATTTTATGTTATTTTTAATGTTTCCACATTCTACGCTTGCCGGATAGTTTACATTTTGACGAAGTAAGTCTAAAACGTTAATCTCAAAACCTTTTTTTCATCCATTAACTTCGAGTTTTTTATCGAAGTTAACTAATTTACTTCATCTAAAAAACGTTTTCTTGGCTTATTTCAGATGCCCCTGAAGATGCTATTATAAGCGAAAGTACTTGGGCTAGATTTAATTAACTTGTGCTCGATAATAGCCTTATTTTCAAAGTTTAATAACATTAAACTTAATGTGGCTTGTAGATCAGCCCTAACAATTAATAATCTTTATTCGAAGATAAAAGATAAGATTCCCATAGATAGGCTTAGTAATATTGTCTACAACATTCCATGCCTCTCTTGCAGCAATTCCTACATCGGCCAAACATCTCAATTATTGAAATCATGTATTACACTACACAAAAGTGATTTTCGACTTCACCCTGACCGCTGTGCATTAGCCAAACATGTCCATTCCACTGGTCATCACATGGACTATACAAACACTACAATTCTCCACCGTGAGAACAATAAATCTAAAAGAGAGTTCATTGAAATGTCATATTTTTCTTAACGATTTTCCATCAATGTTAAGAGTGACATTAAGAATCTAAGCGATATATACCACTTCTTACTTAAATCAGATACCAAGAACAATACAACATCACAGATAACTAACTTGACTGATATATCTATTAACAACTAACCTACTTTAATAATAATTTTCATTAACTAAAAAAGATAACATTCTCTTGCTTTTCTTAGATACATCTCAATAAGATATTATTATAATAATACATGAACAATATACTAATTAAAAAAGAATTTCAATTAAGAAAATTCTAAACTAATATCTCCCCAGACTGGGATCTAACTTCATCGGTTTTACCAATTTTATTTATTTAGCGTATGGATAATTACAATACGATAAAAGTAGTATTTAGATAGAAGTCGGTTTAGATGGAAAAGACATCAAATTCTTAAAAAACTTGTACTGGAACCAAAAAGCCAGAGTTAGGATCGAAGGTTCCACATCCGCAGAAGTAGAAATTAGGAGGGGAGTTAGACAGGGATGTGTTCTGTCGCCTCTGCTGTTTAATCTTTACTCCGAGTTTCTATTTAAAGAAGCATTGGAGGATTCCAAGGATGGAGTCAAGGTGAATGGCGTAAATATCAACAGTATCAGATACGCCGATGATACAGTGTTAATTGCGGATTCCGACTCAGGTCTACAACGACTCATCGACAAGACCAACTCGACCTGTGAGCAATTTGGTATGAAAATAAACATTAAAAAAACCAAAGTGATGTCAATCCGAAAAAACCAAAACGTACCTCAACCTTGCACAATAAATGGGCACATCTTAGAACAGGTCAATAGATTTAAGTACCTGGGATGTTGGATCGATAGCAGCCTAAATCCTGATCAAGAAATAAGATCGAGAATAGAACAGGCTAGAAAATCCTTCGAAAAAATAAAAAAACTGCTTTGTGATTCTCGAATAAAACTCGAAATTCGACTACGTTTATCAAAATGCTACGTCTGGTCGACTCTTCTATATGCAGTTGAAACGTGGACCCTTAAAACATCAACCGTAAATAAATTGGAGGCCTTTGAAATGTGGATCTACCGGAGAATACTCAAAATTTCATGGACATCGCATACCTCAAACGAAGAAGTGCTGCATAGAATAGGCAAGGAAAGAGAACTTTTTAACACAGTAAAAGTAAGAAAAACATCATACCTAGGCCACATACTGAGAAATAATAAGTACCAATATGCCCAACTTATAGTGAAAGGAAAAATCGAGGGAAAGAGAGGCCTAGGAAGGAAAAGACTATCATGGCTCAGAAACATCCGACAATGGACAGGGCTAAATTTTGAACAGCTAATAAGAACAGCTGAAGATAGAGAAGAGTTTAAAATTGTAGTAGCCAACCTCCATTGAGGAGAGGGCACTTTAAGAAGAAGAAGTATTTAGATAATAATTATGTTCAAATTGGAATTGTAACCAATGGTTTTACCAATGAACCTTAACGACATAAATATTCAAAAGCACTACTTGTAATTGTCAGCGCTTGCGTTCTATGAAAACAGAACCTCACAAGTTCATTTTCAACGTTAACAAAAAAACTTTTGTGCACATAGTAACAAAAAAACACCACTACGTTGTTACTAGCTAAGTTTTGAACATCTTAACTCGACATTTCTAAAATTTACGGTAAGGTAAATGTTTTTTATTATATAATATATGGTAGCTAATTATAATTTATTCTCTTTCAGCCCTGAAGAAGCCAAATTAATTCTCTTTGGCGAAAACGTTCGGCGAAACAATTGATACACATTAAAGTTTTTCTTGCAGATTTCCCCAATATTTAAGAGTTTACTATTTAACTTATATGCAAAGATTAAATTTCTTTTCTATATATATATATATATATATATATATATATATATATATATATATATATATATATATATTGTTATGATATGTAAAATCGATAAAAATATTGGTTTGATCAAAATATTTCAAAGTTCAAAATCATTAAATAATTCAGATAAGTAAGATAATAACCAACAAACATTTCGAGGAAAGAAAGTTTTTAAAATTTTTGGATTACCTGTATTAAACAAAATGTAAGCTATGCATAAATTATTTCTTTTGTTATACTATACTTGAGTGACCCGCATAATTTTAAGTGAAATCCAAAGAACAATTGAACCGGGTTTTCCAAATACATTAACGCAGCGATTAAAGACAATAGAAGAGATTTGGAAAGAGGTTTTTGTTAGTTTTTAAGAATTATAGAAAAATATTATTTGTAAATAAGTTTTAGGAAATTTTATAATTATAGGTAAACATTTGTTTGTTATCGGAATGAAAGAATGGGGAATTGTGACGAGTTTTGATTGGCGGAGATTGAAAAAGGTGGGATAGGTTATCGGAATGAAAGTTTAGCTAGATTTCGGAGTGAGAAAAGATAGTCAGTTGGTTTCCAAGGGTGCAAGGCGAACGGCCGTGATTCTTGGGTAGTTCCCCAGAGGTAGGAAGCAGTAGCAGTGAAAGTTTGTGAGTTTTCGTGTAGTTAGTGAATCTGACAGAAGCTGATCCAGTAAAATATTGTAAGTCATATTTTTCTACTTATATTCCAAGAGTCACTGTTCAGGCCAACGAGAGATTCAGTTTATCGTAAAGAAAAGATATTCCAAGAGTCATTTTTTACTCAGGCCAACGAGAGATTCAGTTTATTGAGAGAAGAAGAAGCTAGCGTAATTTGAACGATTCGTGCATTTGAAGGAGATCATTAAGGACGAGATACTTGCAATAATTTATTGTAAGATTGCGGATTACTTAGGGAGCGGCCACGAGTAAATAGTATAGTCTACAAATAACAAGGATTTGGACCACTCATCATCAGAGAGAGATAGTTTTGTTTTCTGCAGTTTTTCTTTCATTGATAACACAATTTTTACACTTAATTTGGAAAGGATAAAAATATTTTGATTAGGAGAGTTAGAATAGTTTGGGATTTTGAGATTTCAGTTAATATTGTTTGTACCATTAATTTTGATTGTTCACGTACGTAGAACAAAATTTTGAGAATTATTATATGAGATTTTGTTTATTGAAAACTTTTGAGTGTGAATTATTTCATTATTTTTATTTCAATATATAGTGTTAGATCATATGTGTTTTTTATTATTCCGGTATTCTTTGGACCTTACCTTTCACATGTAATAGCATAGATATTGAAGCACGAATTTAACCCTGAGATAAAAGAATTAAAAATTGTGATAGAGTCATAATCATATCATTTAAATAATTTTAATTAATCAAAAAAATTAATTAGCTAATTATTGCTTGGCGCACCAAGACTTGAAATATCACAATAATATATATATATATATATATATATATATATATATATATATATATATATATATATATATATATATATATAACCGCCAACACAAGGTAAAGTACCGTTTTTCTTCTCAATATTTGTTGTTTGTTGTTTACGAGACCTAAGATAGGTCAAAACCGTGTATTTATGACCGGCGCCGGCTATCCCATCGTTTGTTGATAAGTCGACCCGCTTCAAAAGAAAATCAGAAGCTGATGTACGGTAGATTTTATTATGGAGTGATCTAACAAAGTTATCATTGAACAATTAAATTTATCATTGTAAAACAATCAAACTTCTAAAATGCTTACCACCAATATGATGGTGTACAACAGACTTAACCCTCAATACTCAGCGTCGAAATGGTCCCACTACATTTTGGGGTAAGGCGAGTGCATTTATTAAAAAGCAAATATTTACTAATTTCACAGGAACTTGGGGTGCCAACCGTTGTCTCTTTTCTAATCGTCAATATCGATTTTCCGATTCTCTTTGCTGACGTAATCCAGCAAAAAGTGTCATTGCACGAGTTGACTGAAGCCGCCTTTAAGCCGGTATCAGATAGCTCGTGGAAACGCGCACTTCGCTGGTTCAGGTCGGCAAAGAGGAACAGAAAATATATACAGTGAAAAGAAGAGATACCATGGTAGGCACTCCATGTTAGCGTAAAATTAATAAATATTTACTTTTGATAATAACCCCAATGAAGTGTGTCCCTCGAGATCAGGATTTAGGTTAGTTTTTTTCCACCAGTGATGCCGGTAAGAATTTTAGTAAATTGGGTAATTTATACAATGATACAAATTCCAACACAACTTCGTTATACCACTTCATAGTAAAATTACCACGACACTGACCGTACCCGTCTCGAATCATGTCAGAAGGTTTGATCGGATAAGTACGTGCTATCCGTCAGCTTGCAGATTTCTTCGAACCGTGTAATTTTAACAACAAACAACGGGAGTGGAAGCACTGGCCATAAATAGACAGCTTTGTACTATCCCAGGGTCGTAAACGACAAATTTTGTCGGTAAAAACGGTATTCCACGTTGGGTTGGTTCATGTTTTTATATTTTGTCCTTTTCTATTATGTATTTTCTCTTTCTGTTTGCCAATGAACAACGCCACCCCATATTCTGTCAGATCGCACCTTTACACGAAAAAATAATTATACGCTTTTCGTTTCCCTTTTTATTTCAACTAAATGACTTCTTTTTTATTAACCTGTTACTACAAGTAAATACAAATTTGTCAAAAATAGAAATAGTATTAGGGAATTTTTATTTATAAATCATTTATTGTGTCAAAGATATCTTTTCAAATATAAACATTTTCTTTTAAATTTTGTTTTCTCAAATTAATTTTTTTTTTAGGTTTTGCCCACCACATAGAAAAGTACTAGAATACATATAAGCAGATATCTATAATTAAAAATTTGATGGAACTTAAGGACACTGTGATAATGGATTTAACTGAGCCGATAAATAGTATGGATAATAAGACAGACTTTTTTGATTTTGTTGAACATTCAGATTCAGAAAACTCATTTTTAAAGAATGTAGAAGACAGAAAAGAAAATAACAATAATACTATGATCGTTACGGAGTTACCAGATAATTTAAATGAAAATTTTCAGCCCGCTTTTTGGAATATAAAGGATACCGTTAAAATAGAAACAGCTTTACTAGAGGATTTAAATAAATATTGCTGGATGTCAACTGCAAATGAAGTTGAGTCAATTGGCCAAGAAAAAAGTAACGCTGATGAACAAATATATACTCTAACAGTATTAAACGGAGTAGACCAAAGCGCCACATGGTACCGTTTGCCGAAAGAGGACGAGTCTCTTTCAAGTCCCAACTCCATGGAACAATATCAAGTAGGAATTGATATGGATTCAATATTGAGTGTGATACCAAATGGTCAATTAAATTATAACAACATAATAACCAATGCCACTACTACGAATACAGATGGTCTTATAAAATCCGAAACTTTTACTTATGATGATAATAAAAGTGAAATAACTAATTCATTTATCGTAGATAGTCCTATGTTAGAAATAACAGATACTCTTGAAAATGATAATACCGATTGGAAAATGTCTGATCATGATAATAACAATAATAAAGAGTCTCCAGACTCACTTTTAAGAAGTGCTCTTCAAGGAAAAGCATATATTCGGTATAACGGCACTTTTAAACCAATCCAACGAAAATTTCCAGACAGTGAAAATGCAGAACTAAAAAAAGTACTTTCAAATTCTCCAACGAATGCTTCTACAATATATACCAATGATGAAGACGAAGATAGAATTCCTACAATTGTGGCTGGAATAGATGTTAACGGTAAAATAATTTTCGAGGAACATATTGTAAATAAAGTTATTAAAGAATCCAATAGTTCCGCAAATACTAGTAACGTAGATGATCTTTTGCTCAGTCAGCTGGATCATTCATATCCAGAGGATTTTGAAAAGTTGAAAAAAATCGAACACGAAGTCGCAGAGTCTGTCCATCAGTATTGTCAATTCGATCATTCCGGCGAAAGTAGCACTACTCCAGTTAATGGTGAACAAATAGGACTATCCTACATAAATCCACAAATACAAACTGTCATGCCAAGAAGTACAAATGTAAAACCTAATAAGAAATATAAAAGACAAAGTGGCGGTAGTAAAACAAACACAAATTTACAAAACGCGACACCAACACCAGCAGCAGCCGCAGCAACAACAAATGTAGTTAGAAAAGAAAGATCACTACATTACTGCAATATATGTTCTAAAGGATTTAAAGATAAATATTCTGTTAATGTACATATTAGAACACATACTGGAGAAAAGCCATTTGCTTGTAGCTTATGTGGTAAAAGTTTTAGACAAAAAGCACATCTGGCCAAGCATTATCAAACGCATATAACACAAAAAAATGCTATGGTAACAGGTAATGTTATTTCCGTAAAAGGTAAATCCAGGTAGTTTAAAAAACAATTATAATAAAATAAATACATTTCATCTTTAATAACATTTCAAGTGGGTGTAAAAAGAATAGAACCAAAATAATTTAACGATATCCTCAAAAATTAATAATTTATCTCTTTTTTAAATGTTGTATGCACATATTAAATGCATAACAATGTATCCCAATTTTTTTATATATAAGTAATAAGTCACAACATTTTTTCTGAATTTACTAGTTCTAAAAAACAGTATTCACAAGTTAATTGTTAAGGTTGATTTGAAGAGTAAGCTTAGTTATTTACTGTACTTTAGTAACGATAATATAATTTAATGAATAATTCTTTTTCGAAATGTTAAGTGAGTGTTAAAGTGAAATGCTTGTTTTATACTATGTGTTTTTAAAAGGTTTTCGCTTTTGAGCGTCATAATTATTTTTGCTTAATCTTAATCTTACTTCTTTGGGTGCCGATTCTAACAAAGGTTGGTAATGACTTCTGCAAATTTATCTCTATCCTGTACTTTTCTTATTGGGGTTTGAAGGTCTAGTTCAGTACAATCCTTAATGTAACGCAACAAGGTCATGTGGCGTTTACCAGGACCATGCTTTCTTTCTATTTTTCCTTCCATTCTCTTCTTTTTATGTAGACATGACTCTGTCTAGTTTCAATGTGCCTCCAGTAAGTTTTCGTTTCATTGGCGAGAGAACCGTCTCTCGCCATCATTACTGCTCTATTTGTTATCATTAGGCCTATATGATCGCTCCATTATACTCTTCTATGTCAAACCTAGTCCTTGATCTTCTTCACTTTGCATATACATCGTATATCTGTACTTCTAGCTCCGCCCCATAGTGTCTTGTCATCAATTTTTCTAAGAGTTATTATCTCTTCTGTTTTTATATTTTTGTCTTTTTGTCCGCTCCGTGTTAGGTCGTGTTTCTCGTATATTATTATTTGTCTGGTGACTGTTTTGTAAATTTTACTTTCATCTATTTCCCGATATTTTTATTTTTACATATTGTTTCATTCAGATAATTTGCAGCTCTGTTTGCTTGTCTTTTTTTGGGGACACGAACATGTTCAATTTTCTGGCGGTTATATTAAATAAGTGTAACATACTCTGTAAATCATCTTTACTTTGAGGGATTATCTTGCGTCGTTATTGTTTTTCGCCCTATAGTATCCTTTTTAGTTCTTACTTTTATTATCATTTCATCCATGATAAGGTTAAACAATAGAGGACTCAGGAATTTTCTTGTCTTATCCAATTGTCGTCTTTAATTGAGTATTATTTCTTCTTCTATTTTTTACTTTTATTGTATTGTTTTGGTAGACTTTTGTCTGGACTGGACGATTGTTTTAATTATTCCTATAGGTATCTTTCTTGGATATCAACATTTTGTTTTTTGTCTTCCTGATTTGCGAGGCATGCTATTATATTTTATCCTTATTATTCACTCGCATTAACCTTTTCTTCATGTTTTATATATACAATATATATATATATATATATATATATATATATATATATATATATATATATATAGCATATATATATATATATATATATATATATATATATATATATATATATATATATATAAAAGACTGCCGTTTCAATTGTCGCAAAAAAAGAGAAGTATATCTGAAATTTTATAAGGATCATTTGGCTGGTAAGTTAATGTTGGCATTGAGTACTACGAATACGAGTATCTACTGCTTATCTTCCATTAGTTTTTATAACTCACTACCTTAAGTTATGAGTCTATTACTAGCGTATTATGTATTTACTATGGTAGACATAGGGTATGTCTCATTTCTTTATATCTCTTCTTCGAATATCTTTTTACTATTTCATACTTAATAGGCACCTTACTGTCAATCGAGTTGTAAACCTAAAGTATATTTCACGAATTTGCAACTAATTTGGATTAGGGATGAAAGAGTTGTCTAAACGATCCGCTGCACTGAAAAAGTTAATAGGAAATTCTTCTAATATTCGAAGCACTGGCGAAGACAAGCAAAAATACAGTTTTAACTAATAATGTATTTTACATATTTTTACAGAAATATACAATTATTAGTGCAAAAGTAGAAGAAAATTACAAATTCTGTTTTTTCGAAATTGTAGTGGTACCGGGTTTCTCATTATATTTTGCCCCCACTTATTTTCCTTAATTTGGGGAATACAAAAAAAGTTTCAAATAAAATTTGTATTATTTTATCTGTACCGAACAACAATGTAGCAACAGACCAAATTTTGTATACAGGGAGTGCCCAATAAAATGCATCTTAAATATTTCAAATAAGACACCCTGTATTACTTTATAGTTTTGAGTAGCCCTGCATTTCCTGATTACCAATATATAACATTGTGTAGCATTAGTTTTCTTCTATAATGGTATATGGTACTACAAAAGGGTAACCATAGGTGGCTATGCAACTGACGTTTCACAATAAAACAATTATTAATATATTATAAACTGTCAGTCCTCATACCAAAATGGGTTACACTGCAGATGAAAAAGTAGATATATTCTCAATTTATGTAAAAAATAATAAAAACAAGCAAGCGGCCAGAAGAGAATATAGGCTGATTTATCCAGATCGACACACTCCTTCTGCAAATACATTTTTATATAATTATCTGTCATGTCATAAATAAAAAAATTTTTGAACGGAAGAAGCGTATTATCGTAGGAAATGATGATGGAGATCCTAAGACTTTGCTTTATTTTGAAGGTAAACATTAAATACTTAAATAATAGATTAAATCCATAATAACATTTTTATTTTAGAAGAGTTTGGAGCTTAAAAAAAGCACAACTATAAGCCGTAAAAAATATTACCGGTACAAGAACTTACCGATGTTCATAAGAGAAAACGTTTACAGTTCTGTCAAGATATACTTACACATTTGAACAATGATCCTAACTATTTTTATAACATTTTATGGACAGATGAATCAAATTTTTCAACTTCAGGCATTTTTAATAGAAGAAATAGGTATTCGTGGGAACAGAAAAATAATAGAAAAAGAAAAATTAAGCAAATAAAAAAGTCGGGAAGAAAATCAATAAATGTGTGGTACGGAATATTTTAAATAATCAATTTAATGTGTGGATCGGCAATAAGGGTACCATTACATGGCCACCAAATAGTCCCGACTTAACACCATGTGATAGCTTTTTATGGGGGTTTTTACAAGAAAAAGTGTATTTTGATTCAAATAGAAATATTAACACTATCACGACAAAAGTTCGCGCGAAAATTGAAAATTTAAATGGTCATAATAACACAATATCTGACGCATTAGAAAATTTGAGACGAAGATATTAATTGTACATTGATAACAATGGAGGGTACTTTGAGCATCTATTGTAATCTTCAATGTAGTATTGTATCTTAAATGTAGCATTGTAGTATTGTGTAAGTAATTAATTTTGTCGACTTTCTAAATATATTTTTTTCTTATCTTAGTATAGTATAGTAATACCATATGCCATTATAGAACAAAACTAATGCTGCACTATGTTATATACTTGTAATCAGGAAATGCAGGGCTACTAAAAACTATAAAAAAATACAGGGTGTCCCATTTGAAATATTGAAGATGCATTTTATTGGGCACTCCCAGTAGACAAAATTTGGTCTGTTGCTACACTGTTGGTCGGTACAGATAAAATAATACAACTTTTATTTGAAACTTTTTTTGTTATTCCCGAAATTAAGGAAAATAAGTAGGGGGTCAAAATATAATGTGAAACATTGTACATATTTACTGATAAAGTAATAACAATAACACTCAAAATGTTTCTTAATGAGAGAATGAAAACATGTTACCTTACAGTGTAATCAAGAATTAGATCCATACTCATAATTACTCTCCTCGATATCTTCATTAGGGTTGTAAATGATGAATGTGTTAATTGTTTTGATACGATTTTCATGCCTCGATATTCTTCAATTAATTTTTCACATTTCCACACATTTTTTTTTTCAAATTACAGGAGTAGCAGTATTCAATGCTTCTTGTCATGTTTCCAAAACTGCTGCGTGACTGTAACCGTTACGTCCAACATAATTATCGTAGTAAGTTTTGTATATTTCACAAATATATTCAATGGAAGTGAATTCACAATGTTTAGGGGGCAGTCTTAACATCTTATGTCCACAACTATATATAATCTCGTCTACTAAAAATATTTTTGATTTTTCATTCCTTTTGGCTAACTGTACTAATTTTAGCTTAAAACAATGCTACGAAAACGAAATATTCTCATTCGTTAACCATTCTTTTATTTTGTGTACTATTTAGGAATTGTTTGGTTGCTTATATAAATTTTCCGGTTGGTAAAAAGCATGATCCAAAACTATAACAGGTGATTCCAATAAACTTGAAAGCAGCTTTTCTTTCAAATATTTTACAAACATTATCATTTTTATATTATCGTGATAACCAGCCGATTTTAATTTTGACAAAAACACAAGATTCGCTCCATCAATAAACCCATGTTTTCCAATCGCATGCAATGTATTATGTCCATTTCTCTCAGTATCGGTTTGTTTTATGGATTTTACCCTCGTTATGCGTAATCCGTTTCATTCTATCTTTAGCAAAAATCTACGTTTCGTCTAAATAAATACATAAAGCGTGTTCTTTTTTTTTGAATTATTATAATTTCTGAAAAACTCCAACGACTCTTTTGTAAAAGACTCTTTCACACAAGGCTTTTTAAAATGTCTTCCGTTTTGAACCTAAACCCAATCTGTTTCAAAACTCTTCTCATAGACCTACCCTAAAAATTTCGAATGTATTTCTGGCTTTTAATTTTTTAACACCGTCTCTACAGAAACATGTTTTTTGTTTTCACGCATTTTATATGTAATGTCGCGAATTGCAAACTTACAACCTTTAGAAAGATCTTTAGTCTTAGAGTGTAATCTAGGTTTATATGACTGTACTATACTGACTTCAGTTTTGTCTCACTAACACACAATGAATCAGACCTACTTTTATGTATGGATTGAGTGGTCGCAAAGGGCCTCCATTGGCTTTTTGAGCAGTAAAATAAGCGTGCAAATTAAATATTACTTGATTTATATCTAAAACACGTCTCACTATTTTGGCTATGAATACACAAATAAATTATTTGCCTTCAAAAGAAGGTGATACTATGAAAAAGTTATTAGGGTACCATTAATTTACAAACGGTTTGGGAGCATCGCTAAAGTAGGGTATCAATTTCTCCGAGTCGTCAAAAACCAAGTACATGCTACAAGGGATTAAATAAATATCTACGCTTATGTTAATTGAACAAAGCTCACTGATTCATCATCATTCTCATTATTGACTTTATCCCTATGTGGGGTCAGCTTCTCTAATTACATTTCTTTATAAGTTTCTATCTTGGGTCATATCAATAATAATACCGCTTACCGACATGTAATGCCTAAGCGTCTTCTTTTTCTACTACTTCCAAGAACCTGCAAATCGGCAATTCTTCGTATTAGGTGATTAACGTCTCTATTTTGAACATGACCAAACCATCTTAACCTATGCTTTCTCATTGGCAACAATTGGTAATTGTTTCCTAGACTTTTCCTAATATACTCATTCCTAATTTTATCGTTTTTTGTCACTCCACTCATTCATCTAAGTATCATTTCCGTCACATGCATTCGTTGTTCCTTTTTCTCTATTATATGTTTTCTCAAGACCAATGAACACCATTTGAGCGTTTATTTCTTTATACCTGTATTTTTCTATCGACTGCCTTATAATGAAAATTACGTCTGTTGTTTATCTGTCTTGCATAAAGCCAAACTGATTTTCGGATATTTCGGTTTCTTCACGTATCCGTCTATCAATTACTCACTCGTATATTTTTATGGTGTAACTAAGTAGTTTTGTGGCCCTAATGTTTGTACATTGTTGTACATCTTCCTTGTTTTGTAGACAGGTACTAATACACTGCTCCATTCGTCTAGCATTTTTCTAACTTCCATAATTATGTTAAATAGAGCTGTTAACCAATTTGTCCCTGTCTCTCCAAATGCTTTCCGAACTTCCCCAGGAATATCATCTGGTCCAATTGCTTTCCCTTTCTTTATTTTTTGAATTGCTTGAGCCACTTCTTGCTTGTTATTTTGGTTACCATTGCTGTTACTGTCTCCGTTAACTAAACTGGTTGTCTGTCAAATTCTTCATTTAATAACCTATCAAAGTACTTTTTCCATTTTTTTTGACATCCTTTTCGTAAATTTGTATTTTACTATTTTCAACTCGGATACATCTAATCTTATTAACACATTTTGCTTTTTTTGCTCTATGTTTAGCTATTTTATAAATATTGCTTCTTCTTCCCTGGTATCAAGTTTGCATTAGCTCTTGCTACTACCACGTTTGCTTTCTTTTGGCTAACCGTATAGTTTTGAAGATCTGTTTCCGACCAAATTTCTTACCACTGTTTATATAATCTTCTTTTCTCTCTTATTTTTTCTTGAGATTCGTTATACCACCACCAGGTCTACTTATTCTCAAATTTTTTTCCATGTATAGCAATGATACTGGTCATTTTCCTTCAAATTGTAATAGGACTTGCATTTAATACTAACTGTCTCACTAACTATTACCTTGCAGTCCTTACATTTATGTATATATTTTTTTCTTTTCATGAATAATCTATTTTAATCTAATTGATTTTGTCCAGTTTTGCATGTAACAATTTGAGTTTCTCCTAGTCCTCTATGTATTAATAAATAACTTTCTCCTATGATGGAATATCACTCAATATGTTTTCTAATTGATAGAAAGCTTTTCTTTCAGTCTCACCCAGCTCAGCCAACCTATCATCTCAATTTCTAGTGTTACTTTTCCCAACATATTACGAGTTGTATTATTCACCTAGTTGTTTCGCCCATTGTTCTATCCACCTAGTCGCTTGAATTAAAGCAATTTATACTCTCCTTATTTTAAGCGCATCTACTAACTCCACACTCTTACCTGTAAGACTTTCAAGATTCCAAGAACCTATCGTAATTTTTCTAACCTGTAATGGTGTTTCCCCTGAGATAGTTCTCACCCATAAATCCGA
This sequence comes from Diabrotica balteata, assembly GCA_918026665.1. Taxonomy (NCBI): domain Eukaryota; kingdom Metazoa; phylum Arthropoda; class Insecta; order Coleoptera; family Chrysomelidae; genus Diabrotica; species Diabrotica balteata. Next base: position 81,206,920 of record OU898279.1, read on the forward strand.
ACAGAGGCTCATTTTGCTTTTGAAATATTTTACCTCGGGAGATGCCATCATTTCAGTATAATTTTTATTATATTGGAGAAGGTCTTTTGATTATTATTGCCTGAAAAGATTTTCGGACGCTTGATCCCTAAATGCCTTTTCTACCAGCATCATATACTGGATGATTTAGCCAATACACCACCAATGCAACCAAAGTGCAGTAGTACCCCACACCCGGTTACATTTTTCTGTATAGGCCAGGATCCCTACTATAAGGACTGTAAAGACCGCCCTATAAGTCAATGAATTGTTGCCCGTATCCCGCCGCTAGGAGGGTACTTTATTAGGGAACTCAGAGTTCACTGATTAGAACCACATTAAATTCTAGACAATAACTAATCTGATTGTAACAAATATTTTAAAGGTAATAAAATATGTTTCAATGTAGAAAATAAAATAAAAATATATTTCAAAAATTTAAATATTTTCATAACCTTGTTAATTAACATGGAACTGTTTTTAATGTTAAGCAAAAAAGGTAAAACTTCTAGGCAAACAAACATTTCTGCGGAAATGTGCATTGCACTTGAATTATATCAAAAGAATTTACTGTAAGTAATTTCTTATTAATACTGTAAAAAAAAAGATTATAAACGGATTTTTTTTTATTTTGTTTAAATACTTTAGAATTTTGTTTAGAAATTACCTTCTTCAAATTTCCATTACTAATAGAACAATTTACTTACTTGCCTACTTCTATGCTGTATATTAGATTGGACCATTTGCTGTCGAATATTTGGAGATAATCGAAACTAGTGGCAAATTCGTGGAATATATTATACTTGTAAGGCACGACAACAAATGAATTCCTTTAATTAGAAATCAATTTTTGTTAAGAGAATTTTTATAGTCCTTTATATTAAGTACTAGCTGTACTCTCATGTGAAAGCGGTATATGTCTAATCCATGAAAAAATCCTTTTTATATGGAGAATCAGTCCATTCTTTAATTTTGATGAGTTATTTTAGTATTGTTATATGTCCACATTTTGAACCATAGATTGACTAAGAATGTATTCCTATAATACAAATTATTCTGTTTTGAGCAGATTTTAGGATCATAAATCAACCTACTTATACCTTTTTGTAAGCGTAGCAGATTTTATGCTGCCTGTAAAAAATATAGAAATTTTAAATTTTGTGAATGGTAAAAAAGATAAAATGGCAATACGGGAGAGTTAATTAAAAAAGAGATAAGTCATTAATTCTTGTTATATTAAAAGTTTTAAGTTTTATTAAATTAAAATGTTCATATAATATTGTTACAAATTCGATATGCGAACCAATATTATAACTAATTTAAAACATTACTTTTGTTAAAACATATCTGCTTTGTTTGACATATTCTTAAACAATTATTGTTTAACAGT
>OU898279.1:81213327-81238327 GCA_918026665.1 Diabrotica balteata
TATATATATATATTATATATATATATATAATATATATATATATACAGGGTGTAATGAGAAGGTAGGTCATATATGAAGTCACATATTCTGAAATCAAATATATTTCGATTGAACCAAATTTCTACAAATGTGCACATAAAAAAGTTACAGCCCCTTGAAGTTACAAAATGAAAGTCGATTTTTTCCAGTATATCAAAAACGGATTTTCGAAAAAAAAAAGATATTTTATTGTGTCACGTGCCTATTGAAAATGGACACGTGTCTTTCTTATAACAAGAACATCTTAAAAAAAAATAATAGTGAAATTTGTACAACCCATAAAAATTTTGAAAGGGGTTTCGTTTCCTTAACCTACCCCCCAAATGTTTATGTACGTTCTAATTGAATTAATATTATAATGCCATTAGTTAAACACAATGTTTTTAAAATTTTTTTACCTCTTAGTACTTCTTTTGTTAAGCCAGTTTTTATTGATATGCGGATTTTTTTTATTACGTTTAAAAATTTATGAATACCTAAAAAAATGTAAATTATAAAGACATTTTTATATGATTACCAGGTCTCTATAATCTTACTTAAATATTTATAAATATGTGGTGAATTTTACAAATGTTAAAAATAACTTCCATTTTCTTGAATACACATTCAGCACCGTTTTATAAAGGAAAATCAAATATTTCGGAAAATCATGGGCTTTTGATAAAATCGATTTGCAACTTCCATGATTCTATTCCTCAGATATTGTTTGTTCATAATTATTATGAAATATACGTCCCTTTTCATAAAGCCCAGAAGCAAGACAATTGGGTTAAGATCTACACCTCTGGATGGCCAAGAAATAGACGGATCAGGGCTCCTTCTAATCCTATGTCCAGGATACTGATCGAACAAATATTCTCCAATTTCATTATGATAATGTGCTGAAGCGTTATTTTGTAAAAACCACATATTTTTCTTACTGCGAGATTGATCACGCCTAAGAAATCTAGTAATTAATTCGTTTTGTAGAAAGTGTAAATAATTTTCGCTATTTAAATTGTTTGGAAGAAATACTGGCACTATTAACCACAATTCCTACTGAAACTTTAAAAGTTATCAAAAGTTTTTGATGATAAGATACTTTTTTGCCTAGGGGTTATCCTAATCTCATTATTTTAGGATAATCTTCATCCAGTCACTCTAACGGGTGTCAAGTGATAAGGGTGAAACTGCTGTTCCTTAAATCCTCTTCAAATCTTTCACATCATGTGAAACACATCTAATTTAGCCGCTACTACTTTTGTACTACTACCAGCAATTTCTTCAATTGCTTCCAAAATTTCCTCATCGTTTGTATCTACTTTTGGTAGTATTATTACTAAAAAATTGCGGTCGCAATGTATATGTCTCTCGTAAACGACGATCAATGAAAAGAAATAATCGTCTGCATGGTGTATTTCGATTAAGATATTTTTTCGCATAATACCTTTCGGCTACTGCACTATTCCCTTGGCATTAATCTGTAATTACCAAATAATCAATAATTATCTAAAACCCTAATTTAACCTGCTCAAACGTACCCAGAATTAAATGCATATCTGCAATTTCTGAAAACGTGTACTCCATTATAATAGGCAATTTAGTTTTTCTTAATAATCTTTTTCTACGCTCTTATTAGTAAATTGTATATTACCTACTATTTGGATGCTAAGTAAATGTATCATAACAGATACTGACACGTAATGACTAGCACGTAATGAAAAAAATTACGCTTCAGTTTTATAAAAATGTGTAATATCACATAAGCCTCTTAAGTCAGTTGGTCGAGTTACCATGGAAACGAATTAATAGACGTTATTTTGACAGATTAAAAATTATTAATCTGTCAGTGTAACTGTAGTGGTAATTTAATTTTTATTTTTATAAACGAAAATAATCGTAGAAAAAGTATAGTACACAACTTGAGTTGTAAGCTTATTACATGCTTGTAAAATTATTTTACACACGCTACGCGGCTCGCGCGCACCTTTTTTACTCGCATGTAATAAGCTTTTTACAACTCTCGTTATGTAATATACTATAAATACACAATTATTATTGGAATATTTATTACTGACAATATCCGTACCTCGAAGTTAAAGGACACTATGTCCATTTTCTTACTTTTTAAGGAGAGCAGTTTTCACATTTTTTAAATTTGTTATTAGTAAATACTCAAATGTTTCTGATATTTAACCAAAATTAATATATTATATTAATTTTGGTTAAATATTTGAGTATTTACTAATTACAAATTTAAAAAATGTTAAAACTTCTCTCCTTAAAAAGTAAGAAAATGGACATAGTGTCATTTACCTCCGAGGTACGGATATGTACTGTTGATGCTATATTTATTTAATACCTAGTATCCCTAGCAACAAGTGTGATACAGCTTACTGCAGAATTTTTGAAACATAATAAAAAAGAAGCCTTATCTTGATAAAAACTAGCTTATCAAAAAAGTATTAAAAGGTAAAAAAGATTACAAAACATTGCGTTTAATTAATGGTGCCACAATAATGATTTAATTTGAATGTACACAAAAATTTGGTGAGGTTTAAGGGAACAAAACCTCTATAAAATTTTTATGAGGTGCACAAATTTCATTGTTATTTTTTTTAAGATGTTACTGCCATAAGAAAGCCACATGTCTATTTCCAATATAAAATCTCTTAACAGTTTTCGACATTTTTTTGACAAAAATAGATTTTTATTTTGTAAAAGGGGCTGTAACTTTTTTATGTGCATTTTTGGTCCCAGAATATTAATTTGATTTAATTTATGACCTACCTTTTTGTCACACCCTGTATACATATAAATGTAAATATACCTATAAATATATATATATATATATATATATATTATATATATATATATATATATATAATTTATTATATATGTATATGTATATATATTATATATAAATTAATTCCTAGCTCTTGATAATACCTATTCTTCTAAGCGTTTGGTGGATCGGACGCTAAGATTTATCTTCATTATGAATTGTCAGTCGCACGCTCAGATAATATATTTTTGTTAAATTATGTTTTTTTTTTTAATTTTAAGTATGAATAAGTATATGCATTTTATATATGTAATATATATATGTTTTGTTACCTATATATATATATATATATATATATATATATATATATATATATATATATATATATATATATATATATATATATGTGATAAAGGGTTGGAATCCTTTCACACTATAACTCTTGAAGGTCTCAGTCAGATAAGAAGTGAAAAGAAACAAAGCAAGATGTTACCATAGAGCAGCATCAGTAAAAATCCGCAAGATTAATTTGTGAAGCTCTTTAAAATAAAAGACAAAGCCAATAAGTGACCTCTTATGTTGGTATAAAGAAAAAATTACCGTAGATTAAATAAGATAAAGCTGTAATTACCATAGATATTCCATTACTGCTTATGTAACTCACATTTTCATTATTATTCTCCTTTCTATCAACTTGAGAGGTCACTTATTGGCCTTCTCTTTTATTTTAAGAGCTTCACTAATTACTCTTGCAGATTTGGCCTGATGCTGTTTTGTAAGCATAAAACGAAACGTTTCCAATAATACAAAGCATGTGGTGTTCGTGTGTATTGAGGTATAAAAAAAGCGCTTATTAAAAGCTTAAAATTTTGTTATTATAAAGAAGATCTTTTCGGAATTGTATCATTCCATCATCAGTTTAATAAAAAGTTGTTAAAAAACATTGTGTGGCCACATAAAAAACATTCGATGGACATCTGGATTTAAAAAATAATAATCTTCATGTTATTTATTCAGGTAAATGCAATAGACTCTTAAATTGTGTGATATTAAAAAATGAAACTGGGGGCATCTTATATGACCCCCTGTAGTTGGTGAGGTTTTATTAACTTACATTACCTCTGATCTGTGTTGGAGTCTAGGGCTAACTCAGAGTTAGCCCTAGACTCCAACACAGATCAGAGGTAATGTAAGTCAATAAAACCTCACCAACTACAGGGGGTCATATAAGATGCCCCCAGTTTCATTTTTTAATATCACACAATTTAAGAGTCTATTGCATTTACCTGAATAAATAACATGAAGATTATTATTTTTTAAATCCAGATGTCCATCGAATGTTTTTTATGTGGCCACACAATGTTTTTTAACAACTTTTTATTAAACTGATGATGGAATGATACAATTCCGAAAAGATCTTCTTTATAATAAAAAATTTTAAGCTTTTAATAAGCGCTTTTTTTATACCTCAATACACACGAACACCACGTGCTTTGTATTCAACAGGTATACTAGCCACTCCTGGATATCTCCACTTCATGGTTTGTTCCAGATTCACTTATAAAAACTTTTAAAAAAAGTTTCCAATAATCTATCGAATATTAACATCTTGCTTTGTCTCTTTTCTCCTCTTATCTGACTGAGACCTTTAAGAGTTTCAGTGTAAAAGGGTTCCAAAGCTGTCCATTGTTTTTCATAATATTATATATATATATATATATTATATATTATATATATATATACATATAAAGAAAAACTATTGTTTTGTTTTTCTTTAATAATATTTCCATTTCTTATAATAATTATTAACATTCTCATATTCTCATTTTGTTACGCCACTGTCAAAACATTTTTTGTTTTCTTGTAAGAAATACCTGTGACACAAAATAATAAACAAAATCAGAATGCCCACTCTCCATGGAAAATTAAGTACGCGCATCTCGTTCGCGCAGACGTTCCGCCATGTTTTAAATGGAACCAGTGTTGTTTAATGAAAATTTATGTGGTGTGCATAGAAAAATTAACCCGGTTTAATTGACTTTCAGCAAGCCTGTAAGGTGTTTTGACAGTGACACTTCATTAGTTTTACCATTGTCAATTGTCTGGCCATTATTATACTTCATTCGCTTAAATCGATATTTTGACAGATTCATTGTCGGAAACCTACAACACAACAATTCCTACTTCTCAGTATTAATAGCTCAAGTATACTACTATTGCAGACTTCTTTCTTTGAAAAAAGAAGAATTATTCTAAATAGTGGAAATGTATACTAAACCCATCAAATTTTGGGTAGTATATATTTAAAAAATATATTTTAGTTGTTATAATTTAAGATAACTATTTATTATATGATGCAGATAAATAAAGATTGATTGTCGGTAATTCGCAAGGTTATATTTTATTTACTATTCAGTTTGTTTACTATTAATATTGGCTATGACTAAGTGTGCTTGGTTATATAATAATTTCCAGCCACTTTTAGTCTGTCAAAAAGCAAATAACTTCGTAAAAAAATAATTACTAAATTAACTAGACAGTTCGGACTGGGAATAGCGAACCGAGATTACTTGTCTGTTATTTCTATAAGTAGAATATAAGCTTTAAATGTTTACAGGTAATGTATTAATTAATAATTAATATTGTACAGAAAATAATAAAGTTTACTTTTTTACAGAGAAACGCAGTTCAGTTTATTTTAAAGTTTGCTAATAAAAAACATTATTACAAAATAATATTTAAAGCTTATATTCTACTTAGACAAATTACAGTCAACAAGTAATAATGGCCAGACAATTAACAATGGTAAAATTAATGAACTGTCACTGTCAAAACCTTAGACAAGGAAAGAGAGAGGACGCGTAACCGTATCGCTAAAAGTGAAGCCATACTGCCACCAGAGGAAGTGGTCAGCGGTGTATCTTTGTATTTTTACGGATTGACTAATTCGTATTTAAAATGAAACATGTTTGTACATTAAATATTTAATTTAATTTATTTTATTTTATACCAATATATTGAAATCAAAATTAACTAAATTTATTTATTTATTTAACTATTTATGGAATTTTATGGAATATTTTATGGAATTTTAACCCTCAACGCACATCGCCACAGGCAAATCATCATGGTGTGTGAGTGAAATTATTAATTCTAATTACTGCAATAACTATGCATATTTAGCATTCTTGTTTATTAATTTAGATCTCACCTTTCCTTAAAATACTAATTTAAATTGGTTTTGAGGTTTAAAATTGAAATAAAAATTAAAATCAATTATATTGAACTATTATAAATATTTACCCATGAAACGATATTCCTGGTGTTTTCTCCTCGCTGCGATTTTTACAAAGAATATACGCACAATTCACCATTTTGTTAGGTAAAAAAAAATAGGTTTTCAATTCACTTTTTTAAAAAACCACAAAAACATAACTGGTGTCAGATCTATTGTTTGCCACCAAAAAAATGGCAGACACATCGAAAAGTGGCTTCACTTTTTGAAGGTTGGTTGAACAAGCGGTACCCGTCCTATCTCTTTCCTTGTCGAAGTTCAAAACACCTCACAGGTATGTCTAACATAAAAACAGAAAAGAAGAACTTAATGTTGTGACAGTGGCGTAACAAAATGAGAATATGAGAATGTTAATTATTATAAGAAATGGAAATATTATTAAAGAAAAACAGACAATAGTTTTTGTTTACATATATATATATATATATATATATATATATATATATATATATATATATATATATATATATGTACTTATAAGGGACATCCTTCTTTTTAGCTGCTTTCCATTTTATGTTTATTAATATGTAGTTAATTTACCAGTTGTACTCCATCGACCTCAATGTGTCATCGCTGTTTGTGTATTTCATTTTTTTGCTTGGATTGTATAAACCTTACCTGTGAATAAGAAACTTGTTACTTTATTTATATTTATTTATACGCAATGCTATTTTTGTAAACGTATTATCACAGAAAAAAACAAATGATGATACAACATTTCAAAATATATGATACATGATACATGTTGATGATACAACATACAAAAACATAATATATATATATATATATATATATATATATATATATATATATATATATATATATATATATATATATATATTAATTCCTGGGTTTGTCGGTCTATATAAATACTTGTTTATACATTTCGGGATTTTCAATAACCACTTTAATTATATAAACCTTACATAATAAACTTTATATTTACGTCTGTACTTTTTAGTTTTTAGAGTTTACGATGGAATGAGAAATACATATGGCAGGTACTTCAAAATACGAGTGGTTCATGGCCGTATCTAAAAATTCTAAATTGAAAATGATTCACGTAAAGAAAGATTAAAATTCTGTCAATAATAAGATATTAAAGGTCTCTCCAATATGCATCTCCAATATTTAATAAATTGAGTTTTTTTTAATGCGCAATTGGTAGATATTTAACCCTTCAGTAGTCGCTAGGAATTTTTGAAAATTAGTAGTCGCGCGCGGTCGAAACGACCGTTTGGTTTTTTACTTCTCAAATAATTGATGGATTTGACCGTTACTTGATGAAAATTCATTTTATGTAACAATAAAACACTGAAAACTTTGTTTTCAAACTTCCATAAAATTTATTTTAACTATTATCCCTACAGCTGTTTCGGCTGATTGCCTTTCTCAAGTAATCTATTTTTGGCTTGGGTTTACAAATTTATAGTCTCTAATGAAATAGGTTGAGGAGGGGAGAGCTGTTTGTCTCAAGTTGGTCATTTAGAATTATATCTGTGTTTTTTATTTGTTGATTTCCATAGATTCTAACAAAGATAGCTTAAGGCCTTTATTTTGAATGTGAAGAATTTTAAATTTGTCATTAAAAGAATGATTATGATCTAGAAGGTGAAATGCGTATGTCGAATCTGTTTTTCTATTATTGAAAGCTCTTTTATGTTGTGCTATTCGTTTATTAAAGTTTCTACCAGTTTGACCGATGTAAGCTTTTGGGCAGTCGCCACATTAAAGTTTGTACACACCACTATTTAAGTGTTTTTTATTTTGGCTCTTGATATTTTTAATATATTTGCCTAGGTTGTTATTTGTTCGGAAAGCTTTATCGTATATTAATTCACTTCATAGTCATATTGAATTCACAATAGAAACAGAACAAAATAGCAGTAAACAACGGATACAACGAAGAAACAATTAATAAAATGCTAAATCAAAAACTACACAAGAAAGCCTTGAAATTAGTATCTCCACCACCAGAGAAAAAACCCAGTACCTTCTGCTCGATCGATACTGTACATATACAGGGAAAATAACAACAAAAATTACCAAACACATAAAAAAGAAAGGAATAACACCAGCTTTCCGAACAAATAACAACCTAGGCAAATATATTAAAAATAACAAGAGCCAAAATAAAAAACACTTAAATAGTGGTGTGTACAAACTTCAATGTGGCGACTGCCCAAAAACTTACATCGGTCAAACTGGTAGAAACTTTAATAAACGAATAGCAGAACATAAAAGGGCTTTCAATAATAGAAAAACAGATTCGACATACGCACTTCACCTTCTAGATCATAATCATTCTTTTAATGACAAATTTAAAATTCTTCACATTCAAAATAAAGGCCTTAAGCTATCTTTATTAGAATCTATGGAAATCAACAAATTAAAAAACACAGATATAATTCTGAATGACCAACTTGAGACAAACAGTTCTCCCCTCCTCAAACTATTTCATTAGAGACTCTAAATTTGTAAAGCCAAGCCAAAAATAGATCACTTGAGAAAGGCAATCAGCCGAAACAGCTGTAGTGATAATAGTTAAAATAAATTTTGTGGAAGTTTGAAAACAAAGTGTTCAGTGTTTTATTGTTACATTTTACTTCTTAGCTTGTGTTAATAAAGGTATTTGGAACCAGTTTAAGAAAAACAAGATTTTATTATGGTTTAATAAGTAGAGTAACATATTACAAAATAATATAAAAAGTAAACTAATGTTAAAAACACAGAACATTAAAAAAACTATTTTCTACTCCAATAAATAAAGTAAACTTTTAGTTAATCCGAATAAGTTCAGTTTGGCACTCTTTGAGGGTTTGAGGGATACAATATATTGTATCCAAGGGCAATTCCCTAAAAATCCAGGAAGCATTTCATCGCATGTTAAATTTTGCGAAGAGTTATATCCCGATTTACACTTTTCTACGAATTTGTAAAAAAATACTCGGATGGCGGCCATCTTATCCGTCTCCTACGTTCTTCACGATCTACCTTATCATCAAATCTAATGCATGCGAAATCGGGATAAGGACATAACTAGTCTAAACATTTTGATACCTTCGCCATTAGTTTGCCAGATATCTTCTGTATTCAGGTGATGGGCTTTATATGTCCCTGCCAAATATAAAAGGCTTATAAGAGCGCGAATTTCAGATGGGTTTGTAAGCTTTACATCCCTCTCCCTAGAGAAATTGCTTGCTATACTTTCAATGTATTTATTAGTGGATTCTATAATTATGTAAATCATGTCGTCATCAATGAATGTCAAATAGCTCCATATTTCATAAATGTCTTTCAACTTTTTCGTAAATCTATTAAGCCCAGGTGATTGTTTTACTAAATTAGGCTTGCTCATACGTACCCTTTTGTTTTTTTCTTTGTTGCTTTCTCCACACTTTACCATCTTTTCTTCTAAAAACACTTTCTTCTTGTACATTATTCAGTAAAACTTCTTCTATTTCCTCTAAATCCTGTTCTTGTTCGCTTTCCGAATCTTCCGACCTCTCATCAATAACTTTCGGATTTACTTCATTCTCGTCATCGTCATCGTCATATTCTATATCAAGCGGTTCTTCTTCCATTAGGGCTTGAAGCCTCCTTTGTTCCTTCTCATAGTCCATTCTAAAAATAAAGCCAAGCAAGTTATATATAAAAGTTTGCTGTAGCTTAAAATTTAAAAAAATTAATATTTGATTCTCAATAATAGAACAAAGAAAATTATGAAATATCGTAATAGTAATTTACTGCAAAGTAATTTAAAATTTGATGACTAATTACATAGTAAAAGAAAGAGAGGTATATTCAACAGGTCACTAAACAATAAGACAAAAGTATAATAGTATATTATTTAAAAAAAACTAGCGTTTATACATACCTTGCTACCATGTAGCGACTAGTTAGGGTTAGGGTTAGGATACGACCCTAAACCACTCTTTTTTTTAGTTTGGATCAGATATCACTTTTTCATTCCATCGTAAAATCTCAAAAAGTGCATATATAAATATAAAGTGTATTTTTCTTTGAGCAAACTCTAATTGTCTACGATGTTTTTTGTCAATGTAAGCGTTTCATTCTAGACTAATTCTTCTTTATAGCTCCTGTATTTGATTGTCTCCATGGATTCTAATTTCAAGTTGTAGATACCTTCTTGTATTTTTAACTTCTTCGATGATTTTGTTCTCTAGAAATATAGTTACTCATATATGCAAATATGCAGACGTTAATTATGGTCTTGTTCATAACTTTTTTATTGAAAAAAACATTCATATAATAACAAACTAAAATGCCTTCTTGCTAGTATTTAAAAAGTTGTAGTTTTACAATACAATAGAATTTTGACATTTATTTATTTTAATGTATATAAAATATCAATATTTTAAAAAATACAGTAACCATAAATACTTATAGTGACAAGCAATTTCACAAACTAGTGTTATCGTTATGAAAACAATTGACAATAATTTTTTTTCAAAATTTGCATTTAAAACATGCTTTCTATCTGTGTATGAATGTTTAAAAATCGAAAAACTTCTTTCAACATGAACAGAAGATATTGATCTATTTTTAAACTTGTTTATGTTAAAGACAGTAGTTTAAGATCTCGTAATTTTTACGGTACGCAAAAAGGTAACATTTATTTTTTACATTTTTTTGTGAAATAGTACTTTAGTTAACTATGAAATATATTGAGTTATCGGCAACAATTTTTCGAATTTTTCTTGTGGTTTCTTCATGCAAATCACCATATATTGTTTCTTATATACTTTCATTTGAAATAAAAGTTACATTTCTATAAAAATGAAGTAAAAGTGATATGTTCTCTTTTGAAATTGGAATTCCCGAATATAACAAGGCAACGCAACGTTGCTGGTTAAAAATTTGCTGCTCTGTTTTTTGAGTCCGTAAACATTGCCCTATTGTAAATTGCCCGTTTGAATAGGGCCCTTTAAGAGTTTTTTCAAACTTTTTAAAGTAAGAAGGTGTCATGCTGAATGACACATATGAAGACACAATGAAGACAATAGCACTTTTCTTAAAATGAAAATTGTTACTTAAAATTTTTGTGCAAGGTTACGGGATTCACCGACACTTCTGCTTCTTTTGGGTTTCGAAAAAACTCGTTCCACTACGTCCCGATACGTGTCTATGTATTTTTTTTTTGTATATCTATTAGAGTTATTAATTGTTTACCAGTTTACCAATATTGGCATTATATAATTTTTTTATTAGAAATTTGCAGATATAGGCAAATTTTGTAAAAATATAAAATTTATTGCATATCCGGTCTTTAGTGACGAGTTTTGTGTTTTTGATGATTTAGATTAAACACAGACAAGGCGGTTTGCGCCGCGTAAAACACATGAGGCGGTTTAACCGTGACAGCAGTTTTGCCACTGTATTCGTTGTTGTCAAATTTAGTTGTATTATGATGTCTCTAGAATCATCTAGTGAAAGTGATACGTGGAAGTTTACTTCATATAAGATCAAAGAAGAAGAAGAAACGCAGGTATTGGATACATCCTATAGTAAAAAAAATGAAAGAATAAAGGAATATTTTATACGTTAGTTAACGAAAATTAAAGATGGCCCAGAAAACCGTCTTCCGAAATAAAACTGTGGGTAACCTCTTCCCAAGCATGTTTTTTCTTTATTTTATTCGAATATTTATTTATCGATGTCTACAGCTTCCATAATATATACTAAATTTGGCAAACACTCACAAAAGTAACCAAATAAAATCACTGCAAAACAGTCACACGTCTGTGTTGAAGCACGAGATATCTGTTACTGATGTGCCGCCAGAAGTCATAAAATCGCCGACGGCGTATAGTACTCAGCATAGGCCGCGCGGCGGCCGATACGGCGAGCTGACAAACGATGGCTCGTCTGTGTTTAACCTAAGCATAGGTCAACTTTGCTTAGTCTTATTGCCTGTTCCAATGCTTTCTGGAAGTCTACATATACAAGCACTAATATCATTCTATTGTTTTCTCGATGAATAGTTTTTTTGGCTTTGCCAGTGCCAGTAGGTTAGGAAATGGCTAAGAAGATGGTAATTTATTCCGTATTCATAACGAAAGCCTGCTTTATCTACTATTTGGTAGAAAAGTACTTTGTTGTATGGAGGCATTATAAAGACATAAAGGATATTGATAGCTTCTTTATTGATTACGTGACCATCTAATACATAAAACTTGGTTACTTTATTAAGTGTTCAAAATGTGCTCCATTTGTCAGTTGACAGTACCCTACTCGATGGTAGAATGCGTCTACCACATTTTTCCATGATTGCCTAGAAATTATTCAAGATTAATCGATATTTCATTGCCTTAGTACTGCAGGACTTGCTGGTTTAGTTTTGTAAACTGAATTTTTCAAGTATCCCCAATAAAAATAATCTTTAGGATTGAAATCAGGTGAACGTAGATACCATTGAATTCTACCTCGTCTACCGATCCACCGTCCGGGAAATATCTCATCTAAATAACGCCGAGCATTTACACCACAATGAGCTAGAGCTCCATTTTGCTGAAACAATATCTGATTAAAATTGGCCCCAAACAAGTTTATGAGTATAGGTACAATTTCATTTCTAAGTAATATTTTCTAACCATCTGACGTTAAATTTCTCTCAATAACAAATGGCCCAATTTACTTAGTACCTACTATACCTGACCATACATTTAATTTTTGTGGTCTCTGAGTATGGTTTTTACGCATTTAGTGTTGATTTACATCTCTCCAGTGCCTTAAATTGTATCGATTTACACTGCCACACAGTCTAAAGCAGGGGTCACCAATTATATTCCTACGACACTTACGTGGTCCGGATACACAGCACTAAACCATGCAGTGGCGCAACTGGGAGGGTTACTCAGAAACTAAAACTCAACGACACTATCAAGTAGTGTTTGCAGATCTTCTTGACTAGAAGCTAGAAGTACTGAAAGAAGTACTAGAAGTTCACAAGTATTCCTTCTTGTTTTGAAAGTGCTTTTCTGAAAATTCTTTCGGAGTAAACGTTAAAAAGCAGGAGTGACAAGAGGCATCCCTGCCGTACTCCTCTTTTAATATTGAGAGCCTGTGATTCCACACCATCTACTAAAACTAATGTTGTTTGATTCCAATATAAACTTGCAATTATTCGAACATCTCTGAAGTCCAAGCCAATGTTTTTTAGAGTTTTGATCAATATAGAGTGCTTAACATGATCAAATGCCTTTTGGAAGTATATAAAACAACATTATATGTCTACAGATATATCACGACATCGTTGAGCAAGTACGTTCATTCCAAACAGTGCCTCTCTCGTTGCAAACCCGTTACGAAAACCAAACTGAGTGTCATCCAGGTATTCCTCGCATTTATTGTAGATACAACCATGTATTACCTTCAGAAAAATTTTCAATATGTGGTTTAACAAACTGATGGTTCTATAATCAGCGCAGGTTTTTGCTGTTATCTTCTTCGGTAGAGCTATAGACAGTAAATTAGACCAACCATTAGGTAGTTGTCCTAAATATGCAAATTCAAATAATTTTAGTGTTTATACTGCTTTCCTATTGTAGTTTGCTAAAAGATTATTTTTAGATAGGTATTTATTGAAAATTTAGAAAACCGTTTAGTCGAAGCATATTGTTTAAATTATGAGTACTTCTATATAGTATTAGTACTGTGCATTTTAAAAATATAAAGATATTTGTATACTTAGATTTGATTATAATTTTACACTATAATTTTATTAGTACACTTTGAAATTAACGGCGGTCCACAAAAAACAAGTATACGGTCCGGATGCGGAACGCGGTCCGCCATTTGGTGACCCCTGGTCTACAGGTTGCTTCATCGGAAAAACATATTCTGTTAACGAAATTTTCATCATTTTCAATTTTATCCATCATTACTTTAGTAAAGTCTAATCCTAATTTTGTATGATTTAAATTTCCGCTCAGGCCACCATTTGATTATGACTTTAATTAATTACAAAACGTAAAATATTTTATGTAAAATTCAACTATTCTGTTATTTTGTCAAATCCTACTATTAACTATCCTCCTGATATATTTATTTTATTTAATATTTCGGTAACTATTAACTTTATTAAAGGCATTTTACACCAAAATAATATTGATGTTTTTGTCTAATTTTCTTTCGTTGCCTGGAGTAATTGCGTTAAATCTGAATTATGTATGTAGTTGATGTGTAAAATGCGATTATCTCGAAAACTGTTGAGTTTTGAAGTTATTAACGAGTATACTTTTTTTTTTGTTAAAATAATGTATCTTTAATATTTTTCATCACAAACACCGGTAACTTAAAGAGCAAAAAAGTTAAGTGCAAATATATGCAACATATATGGCGCCCTGTATCAGCTACATTAAAATATGCATTAAATTATAATTTCTGGGTGTTAAGTGAACATTAAAATTTTAAATTTTCACTTAACACCCTGTATCTTTCTTAATATCAACATTTTATTAAAGCAATTTGGCTTAAATCGTAATATTTTAAAGTGTGGAATCTACGGCTACTTTTTGTACAATTACTTAAGGACCGCACCACTTGCGGAAATCGCAATTGAACTTTTCTAGTAAAATCTATGCAATATTTTTAATCGCATATTGTCTATCAATATCGTTTTGACTCTGATTTAAACGAATGAAATCATTAAGTAGCCTGTAATTTCAAAATACTAACAAATCAAATCTGGTATAACCTAATAAAATATTGCGATGCGCGAGCATCGAAGACGAATTGTAACAAGGTATGAATAGACGATTATCACAGGGTAAGACCGGTTCTCACTCGACACTGAGGTGTAGGCAGATTGAGACCTCAGTGCCGAGAGACAATTCTTGTATTTATTATACAGAACACGATACTGGTACGTCTCGAGTGAGGGGAGTAGGCAGATTGAGACCCCGAACTCGAACCGAACCGTATCACCAAAGAATATAGACGCTATATGACATTATTATGTCGTGCCCACAAGGTTTAGAAACTGAACTCTTAGACATTTTCAATAGCTATGACCCCCACATTCAATTTACTCTTGAAAAAGAGAATCAAAACCAATCTGTTCCTTTTCTCGACACAATATTCATCAGATAACATCATTACAATTGATTGGTATAGAAAAAAGTGTAACTCTGGAAGATATCTCAACTTACCACAAGTCAAGCATGAAAATTAATCTAGTAAAACAAATGACCACAATAGTTTGTAAACTAGCTGACCCCGTTTTTAGAAAGAAGAATCTCAACATCCTTTTACAGTTGTTCCTAGATAATTCTTACCCCGAATCCTTACTTAGGAAAATCATCTTTAACACATCCTCTGTTATACTTAACACACAAGTAAAACCTTCCCAAAATACAGGTGATATGAAAGTTATGTCTGATTCCCACTCACTGACTAACAATATTCCTAATGTATCTTTTGCATCACTTCCATTTATTAAGGACGTCTCTCCCAAATTGACCAGAATTTTTGCTTAATACCTACCAAATGTAAAAATTGCTTATAAAAGCACTACAGTTGTTTTATCTCTGTACAAGTCATTGAAAGATAAAGTACCAAACTTAGAAAAAAGTAATGTCGTCTACAAACTTAATTGTTTAGGCTGTGAAGGTTCTTATATAGGTCAGACCTCCCAAAAAGTTTCCAGCCGTTTGACTCTTCACAAGAGTGACATTAGGTTACACCCTGATAGATGTTCCCTAGCCACACATACTAACACAACAGGGCACTCTTTTGATTTTCCAAATGTAAAAATCCTATCCACGGAGGGCAATTATTCAAAAAGATTGTTTCTCGAGATGGCTTTCATTTTTCAAGAAAAAGAAACCATTAACAAAAAGACAGATACCAATAATTTAAGCAACTTATATTCATCATTGTTAACTTTAGATAAACACAAATCTACTAATACAGACAATTCATCGTCAACAATCAATATAAGTTTCATTATATATGAGATATACAATATCTCTCCTATTTCTAAAATAAGTCTTTTTGTCTTTTCTTTTTCAAGAAGTTCAGCTTCTATCAGGTATACTATCACCTTTACATCGTTATCATTTAAGATCTAACGTTCTGTCGTTTTAAGTTGGTAGCAACGAATTCAGAACCAATTCTTTTGTTTCTGATAAGAATATTTATAACCAAAAAATTTTATATTGTGACTACGTACATGTTTTGTAATTATTTTAACATAATTTTATTTAAATGTCTTGTGTAAATGTCTTTTAAATGTGTTAAATATGTATGTTAAAGAACGTTTTTAAAATCAATTTTTGGAGAGTTTTCGCCATCGTTTGTAGGGGTCAAATGAGTTGCCAGTTTCATTTAATAAACATCAAGACAACTAACCTCAATTAGTGTAAGATGCGAAGTGATTCTTACTCTGTATATTGTACTAATTCTGTTTATTGTAGCATCCTAATGATGCAAATAAAGATTTGCGAAAGCTTGGTTAAATAAAAAGAGTACTTCTTTGTCCTATCTTCCGCTGCACACCCAAATATTTGAGTTTTGTATATATATATATATATATATATATATATATATATATATATATATATATATATATATATATATTATATATATATATTATTATATATATATTATATATATATATATATATATAATATATATATATATATATATATATATATATATATATATATAGTATCGAAAAAAAGAGTACGACCGTCAATCCAATATACAGTAAGAGTGGTGGGCTTTTCGGTCAAAAGGTGGAGAAAAAAGACAAAGAAGGTGGCTACTTTATCTATTTATTGAAGACGTTTCGCTTTCTAATCAGAAAGCATCATCGTTCATTTAAAAAGAACAGTATGAAAAATCAAACATCCATAGAAAAGTTATTACAAGTGTGTTACCTCAAAAAGACATGTAGCAGTCAATGATCTTAAATGTGTAAAAAAGTTTACTACAATAGACATTCTGAGATTATGTTGTATAAACAATTAATTCAAACTAGATACAGTTTGCAAATTAACAAACTTAGCACAGCAAAAGAACATGTGGTAATTGTACATGTATATAAAAAATTATGTAAAAAAAACTATGTAAAAATTTTCAGTTTTATAGGTAATGCGATACTTTTTTGGCGGAGTGTATATGTATATATATATACATATATATATAAGAGTAAGAAAAAAGAAGTACTTGTGACTCGTTTGGAAAAAATATAACACTGTTTTTTGATGGGTTGGAGTCAATAAAAGGGGCTATTTGTTGACTATTTTTTACTCGAGCTTTCAATTGTGATTACAATTTTTATCAAGAGCTTCTAAAAAATACAAAATGTCTTACAAAGTTGAACTAGAAATAAAAAAATTTTTGTTAACTCACCAAATAAAATTAGTTTTTTATATAAAACTACTGCTTACACAATAAATACAAAAAACATTAATAAAAAAATGTCCTATTCTAACAAATGTTTCTCTGAAAAATTTAGATGAAGTTTCTTAAGAAAAAAAAATTGAAATTATAAACAAATATAGAATAGCTACAACCAGCCTAAAACGTCATAAATACTAACTTAAAAATTCTTATTTTTGACATATTGTCAAAAATAAAATTTTGTTTAAAAAATTCTTCTTTGTTTAGTAACAAAAAAGAAGAAGATTTATTCACCATTGATAGATGCCCGGAAAAATGTAACAAATAAATGGAAAATTCAAAATGTGATATTTTACTGACTGCATAAATTAAATAGAAATTATATAATTATAAATTTTGCTTAAATTTTGAATTTCTGACCTTTTGTTTAAATTATTATCACTTTTGCTAATACAAACCATTTCCAAAAAAGTTCTTTTAAATTTATTACTTTCGTTACATAAAATTTTAATATTATCAAAATCCATAATATGGTCTTTGTCTATTACATGCTCTGCCAAAGCACAAGATGGTTTCTTAATTCACACAATTAAGAGTGATTGTAGAATTAAGAAACCATCTTGTGCTTTGGCAGAGCATGTAATAGACAAAGACCATATTATGGATTTTGATAATATTAAAATTTTATGTAACGAAAGTAATAAATTTAAAAGAACTTTTTTGGAAATGGTTTGTATTAGCAAAAGTGATAATAATTTAAACAAAAGGTCAGAAATTCAAAATTTAAGCAAAATTTATAATTATATAATTTCTATTTAATTTATGCAGTCAGTAAAATATCACATTTTGAATTTTCCATTTATTTGTTACATTTTTCCGGGCATCTATCAATGGTGAATAAATCTTCTTCTTTTTTGTTACTAAACAAAGAAGAATTTTTTAAACAAAATTTTATTTTTGACAATATGTCAAAAATAAGAATTTTTAAGTTAGTATTTATGACGTTTTAGGCTGGTTGTAGCTATTCTATATTTGTTTATAATTTCAATTTTTTTTTCTTAAGAAACTTCATCTAAATTTTTCAGAGAAACATTTGTTAGAATAGGACATTTTTTTATTAATGTTTTTTGTATTTATTGTGTAAGCAGTAGTTTTATATAAAAAACTAATTTTATTTGGTGAGTTAACAAAAATTTTTTTATTTCTAGTTCAACTTTGTAAGACATTTTGTATTTTTTAGAAGCTCTTGATAAAAATTGTAATCACAATTGAAAGCTCGAGTAAAAAATAGTCAACAAATAGCCCCTTTTATTGACTCCAACCCATCAAAAAACAGTGTTACATATATATATATATATATATATATATATATATATATATATATATATATATATATATATATACATATATATATATATATATATATACATATATATATATATATATATATATATATACATATATATATATATATACATATATATATATATATATTATATATATATATATATATACATATATTATTAATTTTTCCTAAATTATATTTTTATGCAAGTACAATATTTTAATTTTGAATATATTTAAAAAAAAAGAATTTTACTTATCCTGCCCTACTTAAATGACTGCTTCCTCAAAATAAAACTTTATTTTATATATATATATATATATATATATATATATATATATATATATATATATAGGGTGGTCCTTAAGTAATTGTACAAAAAGAAACAGTAGATTTTACACTTTAATATATTACAATTTAAGCAAAATTGCTTTAATAACATTTTGATATTAAGAAAGATATAGAGTATTAAAGTGCAAATTTTAAATTTTATTTTTTGTTATAACTTTCATGTTTGTAAACTTTTACGTATAAAAATTTACAACTGGATACTTTTAAATATGAGAAAATATAATTTGATGCACACTTTCATGTAGCTGACAGAGGGCGCCACATATGCCACGTATGTGCCATAAATTTGAACTTAATTTTTTTGCTCTTTAACATACTTGTATTTGTGATAAAAAATATTAAAGATACATTATTTTAACAAAAAAAGGTATACTTGTTAATAACGTCAAAACTCAACAGTTTTCGAGATAATCGCATTTTACAAATCAGCTGCATAATTCTGATTTAAGACAATAATTACTCTAGGAAACGAAGGAAAAATAGACGAAAACATCAATGCTTCTGAATTTTGGTATAAAGTTTCTTTAACTGCAGTTAGTAGTTATATAAAATAAATATATCATCAAAATAATTTATAATAGGATTTGACAAATAACAGAATAATAGGATTTTACATCAAACATTTTACGTTTTATGTTAAATTTAAGTCATAATTAAAATATTTTGTTTACAAACCAAATTAAGAAATAGGTTAACTAAATAACATACCTTTTTGTCAAAGTAAGTGTTCGATATATTCACCATTTTCTTGTCAATATTCATTTGTCAATATATTCCATAAAAGATCGTCTCATATTAAATAGCATCATTGGTTCTAAAGAAACTGCTGCAGTATTTATTTAATCTCATAGTTGGTTGCGAATGTTTATAGGGTTATTATAGACACGTTGTTTTTGATGTGCCCCATACACCAAAATTTAGCGAAATTAATTCTATGCTACGTGATGGCTATAATGTATAATGGATAATAATATTCTTTTGGATACATATCCATATCTTATGGTATATTATGGAACTACATCTTATTTGTCGCAGAGGTTAAATAATGTATTTAACTATGATGTATCTCGTTCATTGGTTACTTAGGTATATACACACGGAATAACCTATCGATTACATTACTTATTTATATGATTACGTTATAGCTTACGCGTATTTATAATTACACTTCGAACAAATGGACTATTATGATTTATTAACGAACTAATATTATGCTGAACTAAATTGCCTGTGTGTTTACTATATTTAAAAAATATCGGTTATTAGGCCAACGATGATGTTTTTGTAAAAATGATGAGTCTTTAAGGATAGATTTGTAGCAAAAGTATTATGAAACAAGACACACATTCAATACTTGTGCTCTAGCTTCTAATTGTCCTAATAAAAATGGGTAAACAATTTACAAACTCTTTTTGACGACAATAGACCTTGTTCTCCACCATCTACAGATAATCGAATAACTGAAAAAGGCCCAGAAATAACCAAAGAAGAAGTGATTCACGCAGTAAAATCTCAGAAAGATGGAAAAGTCACTGGTCCAGACAATATCAATGTCGAAATACTAAAACTAATTGCAGATAACGAAAGTAAAAGCCTAGACTTAATAACAGCACTATTCAATAAGATATATATGACACATGTAAAATACCAACAGACTGGCTAAAATCAACATTCGTAGCATTACCCAGAAAATCAAATTTCTCACATTGCGATGATTATCGAATATTAAGCTTGATCTCTCATGTACTTAAAACTTTTCTCAGAATTATCCATACACGAATTTACAAGAAGTGCGAGTTCTAGGTGAGTGACACTCAATTCGGATTTCGAAACGGATTGGGAACACGAGATGATCTTCTTGCTTTAAATGTGTTAACGCAACGATGCAGAGACATGAATGTAGATGTATATACATGTTTTATTGACTATCTAAAAGCATTTGACTGTGTTAACCATAAAAATATGATCGACATTCTGAGAACAACTGGAGTTGACGAACAAGACTTGCGAATTATCTCAGAACTATACTGGCACCAAACGGCAACAATTGAAATAGAGCACACAACATCCGAAGATATACAAATCCGACGAGGAGTGAGACAGGGTTGAGTCTTATAGCATAAACAACATCAGATATGCTGATGATACTGTCTTAATAGCAAGCAAAGTACAAGAACTACAAAATATAATAAATGCAGTAGTTCACCACATCGAAATGTTCGGTTTACATCTAAACGTTTCCAAAAGTAAAACTTTAGTATTTTCAAAGACACCAATAAACGTACATGTGTATGCCAAGGGTCAAATAATAGAAAAGGGAAATTCCATAAAATATTTGGGAGCAAATATCAATAGTCAGTGTAATCCAAAAAAAAAAGAAATACTATCATGAATCGAACAAGCAAGGAAAACATTCATGAGCATAAAAACAGTTTTTACAAGATCAGACCTTAGTCTGCAGGTTAGAATCCGAATGATTAGATGTTACGTTTTTTTTTGTTTTTGTCTTACTGTATGCTGTCAAAGTTGGACAATGGACTCTGAAATAGAAAAAAAAAGAATAGATGCCATTGAGATATATATATATATATATATATATATATATATATATATATATATACAGACGAATGTTGAGAATTCCATGGGTACAAAGAGTTACTAATGTTAAGGTACTTCGTCGTGCGTAAACAAAAAGAATTACTAAGAACAATCAAATAAAGCAAAATGCAATACTTGTGTCATGTATTTAGAGGCGAAAGATATGAAATACTTCAAGTTATACTAGAAGGAAAAATATAGGGCAAAAAATCAGTCAGAAGACGCCAGAACTCATGGCTGAAAGACCTGAGGAGAAGGTTAGACCGCTCATCAGCAGAAATCTTTCGCGCAGCAGTTTCCAAAACTACAATTACTATTTGGATCGCCAACCTTCGAAAGAAGACGGCGCCATGAGAAGAAAAAGAACCAATTTACGTCATGAATAATAAGTACTCTTTTGGGATCTTCTATGAACTAAATAATTATATCAATATCTCACCACATTACCGAGGAATATGACTACCACGACCAATCCAACGTTCAAAAAAGTTGTATTTAAGATATTCTCACTGCCTTCTCTCTAGAATTCGGTGGTGTACCATCTAGCATTAACCACATATTTTGGGTTTTCAGCATTTAAAAATAGAGAAAAAGTAATACAACGCCAGTATAGAAACTTAAGAAGCGATAGAAAGGGGAAATTGTAAACATGATGACCGCCAACGTCTGAATACACGGCACCTAAAGAAGAAAATGAAGAATCTTTTCTCCAATAAGACATTTAGCAGCCATAACAAAGCATTTTGTGATGTTTTATTACCATCTTTTAATTGTTTTTACAAGAAAAACTATCAATTATGCTTATCTACATGTATTCAGTGCTTTACCGCACAAATATCACAACTAAGAATGATTATGCAGCTGACTTATAAAATGCAATTATCTCGAAAACGGTTGAATTTTGAGGTTACTAACAAGTATATCTTTTCTTTGCAAAAATAATGCATCGTTAATAGTTTTTAACACAAATAGAGCTAACTTAAAAAGCAAAAAATTTAAGCGCAAATTTATGCCACTGATGTGGCATATGTGGAGCCCTCTATCAGTTACATTAAAGTATTTATAAAATGATAATTTATCCTACTCAAAAGCATCCAATTGTAAATTTTTGTCCAAAAATATCTACAAACGTAAAAATTATACCGAAAAATAAAATTTTTAATTTTTACTTTAACAGCCTCTATTTTGTTCTTAATATCAACATTTTATTAAATCACGTTGGCTTAAATCGTAATATTTGTGTAGAATCTATGGATATATATATATATATATAATATATATATATATATATATATATATATATATATAATATATATATGTATATATATATACAGATTGAACGAGTTAAATTCGGAACATACAAAATGTATGTATTTCGGCTCAACTCTGCTCTAAGTGGCTGGCCAACAAAAGGTTGTCAAATAATTATATTATAAAAATCCAATACTTCAGCGGGCTGCTGGATTCTAAATTCATTCAACAACTCATTCATAGGTGGTCAAACCACCTATCGCTTCCTAAAGCCGGCCACTCACTGTACAGCGGTGTCGTTCGACATAAGCGGACAGAGGCGTTGTTTAATTTGTTGGTATATCTGGTGCGCCCACACACCATACTGCGCCGCAGTATTTGTTCGGTTCTCGACCATGTCAAATCATTTTAGCGTCTCTTACTTTGTGTATAACTAAGCGTAAAAAGAAACCTAAAATAAAACGTAGATTCTGGTGCAAAAATCCAAGATTTTGGTGCAAAATAAATATCGTCTGCCCCTGCACCCGATTTACTGGACTGCAATGCTAATTTTAATTCTCTTTTATAGGATGTTCTAAAATTGTTAATTTTTTTTCTTACATACTTTTCATTCGCATCTTTGTTTACTTCTTGGAACTTTAAAACTAGAATGTCCATTGCCTGTTTTCGGGCGTTTCTATCGTGATACGTTTTACCTTTTATTCGCTATAAGCATTCTTGTTTTTTATATAATTAAAAAAACTCTCTTAAAAAATTCTCGCTAAATCAAGCCATGTCGATTTTCTATAATATGATCAAAGCAAGTGTCTAGTTAAAAACGAAGTTGAACAACGCCGGCTTTAGGCAAGCCCCTCTTTGGCTGAACAGTCAGATGGAGATTTTGAGCGGTGTTACCAATATTTTTCTCAAATAAGTTGTTAACCATAAAATATTTACAGGAAAGAAAGAAAATAACTACAAACCATTAGGTTTATTTTTGTTATTAGTCTGTTGTAGTAGATTGGTAAATACAATGAAAAATATAGGCAAATATCCGATTTATTTAAAGATACGAAGAAGACATAACTCTCAAAAAGATCCGCAAATCGGATTATTACACGGCGATTGGCAACATTGACTTTGGACGGCGCACTCTAGACTATGGTGCGTTCTTAAAAGAGACGGATACTTGAACGATATTTCGGAACATAGGAATATAATGTATTTCGGCTCAATTCTGCTGTAGATGGTTGGCCAACAAAAGATTGTCAAATAATTATATTATAAAAAATCCCATACTTCAGCGGGCTGCTGGATTCTGAACTCATAAAAATTGAAAGCTACACATAAATCTACGATTTTATTATGCTGTCAAACCAGTTATAGTCCAGGAAATGTAGCATTTCACCTCGCAATTTTTTCGTGCGGCGTGGATTGACTTGAAATTTAACAGAAGGTAGGTAATAGCCTAAGGATCAAAATCTCTATCGAACCAAAGTGCGCCAAAGCCTAGGGGGTGGTTGCCACTCCATCTCCGGGGTGAAATTTTTTTTTACGTTTTAACTACAGGTTTCGATTAGAAAAGTGATTCTAAACAAAAAATGTGCTATACATTTTTTTTATAAAATGATATTTTTCAAGTTATTCGCGATTGAAAGTAACAACTTTTAGACGAAAAAATCCACGTTTTTAATCGATTTTTCGCGAATAACTCGAAAATGGTGCATTTTATCAAAAAAATTGTAGAGAACAAATTTGTAGCTTTTAAAAAGACAAATACAATTACAAATACAATATCAATGTTCAGCGGTTTTCTTCAAATGCCAAATTTGAAAGATTCAAAGTCAAATATCGGGAAAATGATGCATTTTTGGAAGAAAACTCACAAAACCTTTTTTAAAGAGCATACATAGACCTATCATAAAAAAATAAGGTCAATACCTCATTTTTTACGAAAAAATCGAGGAAAACAACATCCTAACCACCCCCATAATTAAAATCGATCTTC
>OU898279.1:81240827-81248327 GCA_918026665.1 Diabrotica balteata
ATGTGTGTGTATATATATGTATATACAGTATTGGAAGATTCAAAACGGAACATACGAATTATTAATACAATTATTAAAATCCCCTGACCTGCAATTACCCAGTGTAAATTTCAATATAACGTCGCGAAGTCTTATAATTAATTCATTTGTTCGACTGGATTGTTACTCCTTGGCGATTTCTAGTAGCGTATTCGACAGGTGTACGTCGACACTGTTGTCTATCGTTCACTGATTTTCTGTGTTTTTGTGCAGATAATAACAATGTTTTATTAATAACAATTTTTTTGTGTTCATTAGATATTATTTGAATTGGTTAGTGTATAGTTTAATATATTTATTATTCCAAATATTGTTGATAATTTAAAATTTAAAAGGATGTATATGATACATCAAAATCTACAGATTTTTGCCGAAGGTATCTATCGATTTGGCAACAGTCCCAAGGAACATCACTGGCCGAGCAAAACAAATACATGCCCTTTGTTTTGCTTCTCATTATAACGCCATAAGCTGAAATAAAAGTAGTGTTTCTAACCATAAACCATGTATACAAACAAAGAAAAAGTACAAATTTTAAAATGGTATTATGGGGGCAACTCGTACCGTGATATTATAAATTTATTTACTTGTGCGTATGAAGATAGGCCAATACCGACACAATCAACTATTAGTCGTATTATTAAGGTGCGCAGCAGTGGAAAAATATCGACTGGAGAAGGAGTCCAGTCGAACAAATGAATTAATTATAAGACATCGCGACGTTATATTGAAATTTACACTGGGTAATTGCAGGTCAGGGGATCTTAATAATTGTATTAATAATTCGTATGTTCCGTTTTGAATCTTCCAATACTGTATATGTATATGTATATATATATATATATATATATATATATATATATATTATATATATATATATATATGATTTCAGTTGTTTTCCGGGTTTGACTCCGCGTTAAGTAATTTTGGTTTTTAGAAAAACCATTGTTTTGACGACGTTTCGGCAAGGTCACACTTGCCATTGTCAAGTCAGATTAGTTCTGCTTCGTCTTGATGTTTCAGGAGAACTGATTTCTCGGTCGCTGCTCGCTAAGTTTAAATACCTTGAAGCGCTTCTTGTTATTGGTCCTGTGCGCAGAGTGGGCGGGGTCTTCTTCGCTATTTTAATTTCTACGTTTTTCTGTAGAATTGGTTTCCACGTATTTGGGAGTCTTTGGGCATCGTCTCTGGTATTTAAATTTTTTGGATGTTTTTCGATCTCTATGGCTTCCCTGATTACACGTTTGGCCTTATTTTCGATATTGGCTAGCATTGTTGTTCCATTTAAGTCGATTTTGTGTCCTGTGTTGATGGCATGTTGTGCTAGAGATGAAGTTTTCTGTTTTCTTTCGATGGCGTTTCGATGTTCTTCGCGTCTAACTTGTATCCTTCGATTTGTCTGTCCGATGTACGATTTATCGCAGTCCTCACACGGGATTCTGTATACACCTTGATTTTCCAATGCAACTTTTGTTTTTGCCGATGGTAATATGGTTGCGATTTTTTTGTCGGTGTTAAAAATAGTTTCTATGTTGTTTTTACGTAGCACTCTGCTGATTTTGTCTGTCGTACCCTTTATATAGGGCAGGATAGTTTTTCCGACTGGTTTTTCCTCTTCTTCTGGATCTTTGATTTTGTTTCGGGATTTCTGTGCCTTTTCAATCGTATACATGGAGAAGCCATTTTTTCTTAGAGCTGTTTTGACTTTTTGCATTTCTTCGTTCTTATGTTCCTTATCTGCCAGTTTCTCAGATCTTGTTATTAGGGTTTTTATTACCGAATTTAATTGTGCAGGATGATGGTGTGAGTCTGCGTGTAAGTACCTGTCAGTATGGGTTGGTTTTCGGTATACTGTGTGTCCTATGCTTCCGTCTTCTTTCTTAATAACTAACACATCTAGGAATGGAAGTTGTTGGTTATTCTCCCGTTCCATGGTAAACTGTATTTTTGGGTGGATATTATTAATGTGTTGTAGGAACTCGTTAAGCTTCTCTTCTCCATGTGTCCAGATAATAAATGTGTCATCAACATACCTAAGCCACAGTTTGGGTTTATGCTCTGCTGTTTCTATTGCTTTTGATTCTATATCTTCCATAAAAAGGTTGGCTATTACGGGTGACAGTGGTGAACCCATCGGTGCCCCTTCAACTTGTTTGTACCTCTGGTCCTTGTAGATGAAATAGGTGTTGTTTAAGCAGTGCCTCGTCAGGTTTAATGTATCCTGTGGTATTGGATATTTTCTGCGTATAATTTCTAATGATTCTTCTACTGGCACATTGGTGAATAATGAGACTACATCAAAGCTCACTAATAGGTGTTCAGGTTCCAGAACAACGTCCTTGATACGGTCGATAAAGTGGCTTGCATTCTTGACGTAAGAATCCGCTTTCTCTGCATATGGTTGTAGCTGGTCGGCCAGAAATTTTGCCAGTGATTGTAGCGGTGACCCGATAGAGCTGACTATTGGTCGTAATGGTAACTCTGCCTTATGTACTTTGGGTAAACCGTAAAGTTTTGGACATCTTGACGACTTTTCTCGTGGAATAAGCTGGAACTGCTGTTCTTTCTTGATCTTTGACGCTTGTATTTTGGCTTTAGTTGTTTTCTCCAGATATGTTGTTGGGTCTGTTGCGATTTTTTGATATGCACTGTCGTTTAGTATGTTCTGTATCTTTGTGTCGTAGTCTTCAATATTCATTATGACAGTAGCGTTGCCCTTGTCAGCTGGAAGTACGATGATGTCTTTGTTTTGTTGTATGTTCTTCAAGGCTTTCTTTTCTTCGTAAGTTAAATTCTTTTTCGGAGGCTTGGCTGTTCTTAATATTTGTGCTACATCTTGTCGAATAATTTCGGCTGTTTCTGATGGTAACTTAGTGATAGTTGTTTCCACTTCGCTAATGATGTTTTCGACGGGAATCCGTGTCGGTGCAATAGCAAAATTAAACCCTTTGGAAAGGACACTATTTGTAGCTTCATCCAAAGTAATATTTGAGAAATTGTAGACTAGATTACTGGATTCTGTTGTTGGTAGTTCCTTATTCTTTGGTCGTTGTTGTAGTATCAATTTCTCAAACTTTTTGATTTGTTTTTTCTTGGTGAGATCAGCATCTGTCTCCGATCGAAAGTTTGTGAGCTTGTCAAAGATGTTCCACAGAGTCGGATGTATTTTGTTACTTAGGGTGAGATATAGCTTTAGTAAATCTGAATTTACTTTATCGATGTCTCGTCTGGAATCTTGAATTGCTTCTCTAGTAAGTGCTAGACTTGCCCTTTTTAAAATATTTTTAGTTTTATGGTTGTTTTTGTGGAAACTTAACTTCATACAAGTGGGTATTATGCTTTCGTCGCGACAGCGTTCTAAAAAAGTAAGGCTACAAAGTAGCTTACCTCGTTTTGACCGTAGTTTTTCATATCGTCTAAGGTCTGGTAGAATTTCCTCCCCGTAGAGGTTAATTATATTGGATTTGAAACTTCCGCGGGAGCTATATGTGATTTCAGTTGTTTTCCGGGTTTGACTCCGCGTTAAGTAATTTTGGTTTTTAGAAAAACCATTGTTTTGACGACGTTTCGGCAAGGTCACACTTGCCATTGTCAAGTCAGATTAGTTCTGCTTCGTCTTGATGTTTCAGGAGAACTGATTTCTCGGTCGCTGCTCGCTAAGTTTAAATACCTTGAAGCGCTTCTTGTGATTGGTCCTGTGCGCAGAGTGGGCGGGGTCTTCTTCGCTATTTTAATTTCTACGTTTTTCTGTAGAATTGTTTCCACGTATTTGGGAGTCTTTGGGCATCGTCTCTGGTATTTAAATTTTTTGGATGTTTTTCGATCTCTATGGCTTCCCTGATTACACGTTTGGCCTTATTTTCGATATTGGCTAGCATTGTTGTTCCATTTAAGTCGATTTTGTGTCCTGTGTTGATGGCATGTTGTGCTAGAGATGAAGTTTTCTGTTTTCTTTCGATGGCGTTTCGATGTTCTTCGCGTCTAACTTGTATCCTTCGATTTGTCTGTCCGATGTACGATTTATCGCAGTCCTCACACGGGATTCTGTATACACCTTGATTTTCCAATGCAACTTTTGTTTTTGCCGATGGTAATATGGTTGCGATTTTTTTGTCGGTGTTAAAAATAGTTTCTATGTTGTTTTTACGTAGCACTCTACTGATTTTGTCTGTCGTACCCTTTATATAGGGCAGGATAGTTTTTCCAACTGGTTTTTCTTCTTCTTTTGGATCTTTGATTTTGTTTCGGGATTTCTGTGCCTTTTCAATCGTATACATGGAGAAGCCATTTTTTCGCAGAGCTGTTTTGACTTTTTGCATTTCTTCGTTCTTATGTTCCTTATCTGCCAGTTTCTCAGATCTTGTTATTAGGGTTTTTATTACCGAATTTAATTGTGCAGGATGATGGTGTGAGTCTGCGTGTAAGTACCTATCAGTATGGGTTGGTTTTTGTTATTAGGATTTTTATTACCGAATTTAATTGTGCAGGATGATGGTGTAAGTCTGCGTGTAAGTACCTATCAGTATGGGTTGGTTTTCGGTATACTGTGTGTCCTATGCTTCCGTCTTCTTGCTTAATATCTAACACATCTAGGAATGGAAGTTGTTGGTTATTCTCCCGTTCCATGGTAAACTGTATTTTTTGGGTGGATATTCTTAATATATCTATTAATATATATATATATATATATATATATATATATATATAATATATATATATATTATATATTATCAAGTGATTTTAGGTAGCCCCACCAGTGAAAGTCTACCAATCAACCTTTGAGGATAAATTTCATCTAGATAATTTCTAACTGTTAAGGTATAATGTAGTGGTGCACCATTATGCACGTACCAAGAGTTACGTCTCAAATTTAGAGGTATGTCTTCTAAAAGACTTGGTAAATCTTCTCTCTAAAAATTTAGATACGTTACTCCGTCAAGCCTAGTTGGTAATTTGAATGGTCCTACAATACAATCCCCAAATATGTCACACCAAATATTTATGGAACACTCATGTTGAAAATGATGTTCTTGAAATGCATGAGGATTTTCTATCGCATAGGTATGGCTATTGTGCCAGTTAAACACACCTCTTCTAGTTAATGTGGCTTCATCGGTAAATAAAATTTTTTATTATGAAACATTATATCGTCTAAATGCCGCCCTATCATAAACTGGCTAAATCGGAGCCTTGCTGGAAAATCCGGTGGTAAAAGATTCGGTACTGGAGTAAAATGGTACGCATACAGATTTTCATTATTATTTCGTATTATTTATGACATTTGCTTATACCAGTGGCCGCAGAAACAGCCTTGTACTAGTATAGAAAGCCTTGTACTAGTTTCTGGATCTTCTGCAACATGCACAACAATTTCATCCTCCATATTCGGATCAAATACTTTCGGCCTTCCTGCATTCCTGTTTTTGGGATCAAAATGACCCTGTTACATTAGTATTACAGAATAATAAATGAGAGAAGTACGTCATTTTTTTATTAAATATTATTTTCAATATTTTTTTGTAATATGTCGACTTTATTTAAATAAGTTTTTTGTACACCGCCTCACCCAAGAATTCCATATCTAACTCTAGACTCAACCAGTGCATAATATAATATTTTTAAATATTTTAAATATATTTAAGATTTGAGAAATTGAAACTTTTATCAAACACTTTGCTATTTCATCTAACTGTAAATCTCATCTTAAATAAGAGTCGATTTTTATTCCACGATATTTTATTGTGTTACTTGATTTTATAATTTTGTTTTCCTTCGTGTTAATAATTGTTATAGAAGTATAAAAAAGTAGTGTTAGTAGTAGTAGTGTAAAACGGAACAAAAATCGTTTTTTCATAATTAATTGTTAAACCCTTATAGCCTTCCTATTCTTGTATATTTGTTGACCATAGATTTAAATTGGTATTCATACATCAGAGGTTTCCGTAAGCACGTTCATTAGTTATATCCCTAATATTAATATTAATGTCCCCGAGTAGTATATGGCACGCTAACCGTTTTTGTTTTTGTTGTTCTAAAAATATTGTTTTAAGTGTTCAAGGAATTCCTCCTCTAAAATTTTCTTCTAAGATTATTTTCTAATTAAATAAGTAATTACGTAATTAAATTGCTTGAGAATGCCCAATGCTTACCTTTTTATGCAAAAAAGTAATGGTTATATATATATATATATATATATATATCGTACATCTGGTTCAATACTGCCACAACTCCAAAAATTCCAATTTTGAGTTAAGGCTTTAAAAAGGTTGCATATATGATACCCCATCTAATGCAATACAGCCTTAACTGAAATATTGTCTTGGATAAGTATAAAGTAAGATATTTCGGTATTACACTGTAGGGTTTTGAAATGCAATATGGCCATAACTAGGAGATGTGGCGATAATACACTCCGCCACAATACAACCGATGTAATTCAATACGGCCACAACTGCAAAAATTGTTAGATTAGTGGTACGATTTTATCAGTTCTCAATTATTTATGCACGAGGTATCCACGTTTTTAGTGTACAACTATTTGATTTAAAGTCTGAAAACAGTGTATAGTGATATTATTATTAACTTTATTATCAAACACGATGTCAAGGGCAAGAAAAATGCTTGGACTAGCTTTGCAAAGCTATCTTAAAGATGATGAGAATCTGAGAGACAATTCAGAGGTTTCTGAGGTTATGAATGACATCTCCTTTGTGTTGACGGAGGTTTGTATTTCAACAAAAATCACAGTGAGGTTTTACTTAATGTATGTAATTTTTTAGCTTACTCCGGTTGCGTTACCCGTGCAATCAAATCATACCGCAAATACATTTGAAGATCAAGAAAATCTACATACAGACCCTCGCCAAGATGATTACATAGAGCAGGTATATTTTTATGAAACGAGAAACGGTTACTGGACCGGTGAAAAATAAAATAAGAGAACACATAAATTCTTTCCAAAGGGTAGAATCACATTATCTTAGAGCACAAACTACAAAGGAATACATAGATGGTTCACTTACTTTAGCTCAAATGTATCGCTACTACAAACTACAGGAAGAGAGTGAAGGAAGGCCTGTGGCTAAAAAATGCACTTACGAGCATATTTTTCAAAACTGAGTTTAACATAACTTTCTTTCAGCCAAAAAAAGATCAGTGCGCAATTTGTGAATCATATAAAAATTCTTCTGCTGAACAGCAAGCTACTCTTCATCAAACTTATAATAAACATATCCATAATAAAATTAGAAGCAGAGAAGAAAAAGCACAAGATCTAGCAAGAGCAAAAGATGATTCTCAAGTATTGGTAGCTTGTTTTGATTTGCAGGCGATCCTTCCTACACCTTGTGGAGATGTTTCAAGCTTCTACTATAAATGCCGCCTGAACTGCTTTAACTTTACAATTTTTCAGATATTGCAAAAGACTGGTTACTGTTACTTTTGGCACGAGGCTATTGCTAA